>JASDQU010685649.1:0-14500 GCA_032191745.1 Picea mariana | reverse complement strand
GAGGTGAGAAGTTTTCACGGATTGGCTAGTTTCTACCGAAAGTTCATCAAGAATTTCAGTGGAATTAGTGCAATGATGATGGATACAGTGAAGAAAAGACATAAATATTTTCACTAGACAGAAGAGGCTGAGAAGAGTTTTAATCTGTTGAAGAGGAAGATTACGGAACAACCATTTCTGGTGTTGTCGTATTTCCAAAAGACATTTCAAGTGAAATGCAATGCAAGTGGGTTTGTAATAGGGGCAGTATTGAGTCAAGAAGACAGGCCAATAGTCTACTTTAGCGAGAAGCTAAATGAAGCGAAAGTGAAATACTCCACTTATGATAAGGAGTTTTATGCTATCATACAGGCATTGAAAAAATGGAGGCATTACTTGATTCCCAAAGAGTTTGTCTTATACAGTGACAATCATGCACTGCAGTTTGTGACTCAATAGGAAAAGTTGAATCAGAGACATGTAAAATGGGTTGAATATATGTAGAATTTCACTTTTGTGATTAAACATATTTCTAGTACTGCTAACAAAGTTGTTGATGCTTTGAGCAGGAAGTGTTTGCTGTTGTAGGAGTTTAAAGTCAAAACACTGGGTTTTGATGATCTCAGGGACATGTACGTATATGATCTAGATTTTCAAGAGGTGTATGAAGAAGCTGAGAATCCAGTTCTCAGAGATACAAGATAATGGATAGAATACATGATCCAGGAAGGATTCCTGTTTAAAGGTAATCAACTTTGTATTCCAAAATTCTTTATGAGAGAGAATTTGTTGAAGGAGAAACACAGTGGAGGATTGGCCAGACACTTCAGTCATGACAAGACATTCACAAAACTGAATCAATCATAATTTTGGCCAGGAATGCGAGCAGAAGTTAAAATATTTGTGGACAGATTCAGAATTTGTCAGCATTCGAAAGGAAGGAGACAAAATGGAGGGTTTTATCAACCATTGCCCATACCTGAGAGGCCATGCGATGTAGTTAGCATGGATTTTATATTGGGGTTGACAAAAACATAAAGAGGTTTTGACTCAATCTTTGTGGTGGTGGATAGATTTTCCAAAATGGCACATTTTATTCCATGTCAGAAAACCAGCGACACAACGCACATTGCGAACCTATTTTTCAAAGAAGTCATTCGACTTCATGGCTTACCAAGGAGAATAGTTTTGGATCGAGACACCAAGTTCATAGGGCACTTTTGGAGGACCTTATGGAAGAAGCTGGGAACTAACTTGTTATTTAGTTCAGCTTATCATCCTCAGACGGATGGACAGACTGAAGTGGTAAATAGAAGTCTGGGAGATTTGCTGAGAAGCCTGGTGGTAGAATACCATAGTCAGTGGGACAACATATTACCACAAGCGGAGTTTTATTTTAATGATTCAATCAACAGAAGTACAGGGAAAAGTCCATTTTAGATTGTCTATGGTGTAAAGCCGGGGGGAATTTCTAAATTGAGGGATTCAAAACAGAATGTGACTAGAAGTGCTAGTGCAGAACATTTTGTAGAGGTGATGAAGGAACTTCACAGCCAGGTGAAGGAGCGATTGCAGAATTCAAGCCAAGAGTATAAACGCAGGGCATATCAACATAGAAGACAACTTCAATTCGAATTTGGTGACTTGATTCTAGCACATATGAGAAAGGAAAGGTTCCCGAGGGAAACATATAATAAACTGAAGATGAAAAAAATTGGACCATGCAAGGTCTTGAAGAAAATTGGGGAAAATGCTTCTGAGATTGAATTACCCGATGGGATCGAAATTTCTCCGATATTCAATGTCTCAAATTTGTACCCATACAAAACTGAGGAAGCAGGACGAAGTGATGAACAGTCAGAGGTTCAGTGGAAAAAGCAGATGCCAGTTGCAGAGACACCAGAGATGGAAATCATACTAGATAAAAGAATTTGCAAGAAGACCAGAAGAAAGCAATACTTTGAATATTTGGTCAAGTGGAAGGGCCATCCAGTTGAAGATGGCAGCTGGGAGAATGAAGAAGAGATTCAAAATCATGGACAGACCATGCGAGAGCTCATGGATAGGAGCCCATGAAAATTTTCAAGCGAGGGAGTATGATGCAGGAGCATCATCAACATCAAGCAAGCATGGGGCAAGCGCCACACATTTTGAGCACACGATAAAATTGTTTGAAAACTTTTGAAGATTGGATGCACCAAACTTAAATATGATAGTTAAGAAGAGGCGTAATTATACATTGTATAGGACCTTGAGTGATCCACTCTCGTCCACAGTAGGTAGAAGGCATTTATGTAAGTAGGTAAAATTGAATAGTAGATTAGACAGTTTTAGAAAGAAGGAGGGAAAACGGATATAGACACCCTCACTTGTATTATTGTAACATTAGAGATTAATAGAGAAGAGACCATAGAAGATAAGAGAGAGAGATGTGTAGCAGAATCCATGTACAAAAGTTCTGAATTAATACAAAGAAGTTGTGATTCAGACTCATGGTGTCCATGTATTCTCTGTGTATGCATTTTCAAATGTTATGCTCTTGAATGTTTTACTCTTTCTTTCATGCAATTCATTTTATGCTATGTATGAATGATTTCTTGTTTAATGTTTGAAATCTGAGAGAGGAGGAGTAAAGACAATGAGTTTCAATTGTTTCTCTATCTGAGCAAGATTCCTGCAAGGAGTGCAGTTGAATTGTCTGCAAGGAGTGCGTCGACAAGAAGTTCAGAGGTTCGTCTCTGAAAGCTCAGAAGAGATAGATTTTGTTCTCATTTCCTCAAAGTGCATTTGGGCATAGGAGCCCTGCAAGGAGTGTGCAGGCTGAGTGAGGTCTCAAGGTTGCGAACTTAAGTGAAGTGTTCAGAGACTGCTGCTGCAGGTGTGTACAGAGTCAAAGAGAATTCAACACTTGGAAGTGTCTGAAGGTTTTTCGCAAGGAGTGCGCGCAAGAGTCTTCTCTAAGAGTTAGAGTTGTGAGGAAGTTCAGAAGGATTTGAAGTCTTTGAAGTCGTTGAAGGAAGGCAAAGAGGCCAAACACCGTGAAATCTTGAAGAATGGCATAGCGACATCAGGATGCAGGAGGATATACATTCTCAGAGGAAGAACAGATGGTCAGAATTCCTTGTAGAGGATCAACGAAATCCCGTCAGCCGTTCGATCTGACAAAGGAGCGAGGGGGTTACAACTGGGTTTCCAAGGTGCAGGCTCAGGGCATTGAGGACTGTCATATCTCACTCAAATACCCATCAGTTGTTGGATCAGCCGGGAGTTGCACGAGGATTAATCTTCGTGAATGAGAGGGTGAAAATCTCGATGAAAGGTGTGGGCATCAAGATTCTGACATTCGTGAAATCAGGAGTCACGAGGATGAGAGATTGGGAATTTTCATAATGGAAATCTCGGAATAAATCTGAGCCATCCATCCTGAGGTGACACGTGGTAGAAGTCGAGAACCCGTCGGTATTTCAACGACCGCGGTTTCAAGTTGACAAAGAAATTTTGTCATCGAGGCATCGAAAGTCTCAAAATCCCGAGACTGAATCAGGACCCTCCATCGGTTGTGACACGTGGTGGAGATTGGGAGTCCGTCTACAAATCAGGAGTTCCAAGGACAAGATACAGAGACACTTTGACATTTAAAACTACGAAGTCGCAAGGAGAAATCAGGATGGTCCATTTTAGGAGGACGCATGGCAGAGATCAAAGCAGACGGGAAATTCCTCAAAAGGAAAAGTCTTCAATCAGGAAATCGGGGATCCTGAAGACAAGAGGTCCCATACATTTTGACCTTCGAAACCCTGAACCCTGATTGGAGATAGGACTGTGGTCATATAAGGCAAGGTCATGTGGACCGCGAGTCTAGCCCAGGGGGCTAACTAAAGTTGAAGTGTCACGGGATATTGGGGATCGGGAAATCGAGAGGACAAAAGTTCATGACATCGGGGATTGGAAAACCCCAAAACCCGATTATTACTTTTCTGTGTGAACAGAGAAACGATTGGGCCTAGAGGTTGCAAGGAGTAGAAAGACCTGTGGGTCGATTTTAATAGAGATTCCAGGGGGGGAATCGAAGGAGCCACTTCGGATCAAAGGTAAATTTGAACGATCCTTAAGACCAGGAGGTCAGGCGTGGGACCTGCTGACGTAGGTGACCGGGTGGATGCCATCATTACACATGTAGGTAGATCTATTTATTCTTCAAGTTCAATCGCATTTAAAATACTTTTGTCCAATGATTTCAACAATAGAATTAGACATACACCAAATATTTCAAGTTAATTTTCATAGCTCATTCTACCTAGAATCCTAGTTCAGAACGCCCCATTTCAGAATCTTGGTCCTTGATTATAAACTCCATACAATGACAGATGTCCTACATGAGAGTTATTTCAACTCAACCCAAACAGAGCATCATATCAGCTATACAAAATCATTCAAACAAAGAAGAGTAAGATTTAACATATCTGAGTCCAATCCATGAAAGACAAAGGGAACATCCATGTTCCTCCCAACCATAGAATAGGGCAGCTAAAATCACTTGCCTGATTCACCCCCTAACCTGACCATGAATCCATGAGGGCGAACTTGGAAACTCCTCCTCAGCAATGTCCTTCAACTCTAGCAGATTCCTCTTGCCTCACACTCGATCAATAGTGTTCATAACAACAAGGGATAAATTGATAGCCTTTTTCCTAGCATACTCAGCAGCGTCCTGCCTCCTCACATATGCTATTTATCAAAAGAATGTCTTTTCCTGGGTCTTTCTTTTCGCCCCTTAGGAATTTTCACAGCTTTCTAAATCCCTGATTTTTAGGGGCTTCCCATGGCCAATCTTTGATTTTCCACTTGTCATAGTCAGCCCAGAGGTAGTTCCAACATGTTCCCCACTCATGGAGTCATGGTCAGCTGATTTTTAACATGGCTGTTCCATTTGTCCCCCTGCAATCAATATAAAATATTTTGTTTTCATACAAGTGTCAAGTCAAATAGCTAGTTGGGTCAAATCAGATCTCTGCCCAACATTCATAATAATTAATTAAAATTATCAAATTCAAAATTTGTAATTGCCATAAATGGAAAAAAAAATTCCAAATTCGAATTTACTAAAAACATAATCATTTCCAACGAATTTTAAATTTCAAAAATACTTTATTTTTTGGGGGATGTCACAGGTGGCCACATGGATGTAACACCCATCCAAGATGTTAAACAATTAATCTTTCATTAAATACATACACAATAACAACTTTGTTTTAGCATAATCTCATCGATTTTCATTTACGCAATTCTTCTACATTTCCTCAATGATAAATCTAGATAACATGATGAAATAAGTAATATGTTAACTCTATGATTTAGAACTTAAAAAAAAAGTATATACAAAATATCAATAACCAAATACCACCGAAAAATACCTCCTCCTTAGCTTGTCGAAGCTCATTGGTTGTAATGTAGTCATGGGCGCTTTCAAGCATTCTTTTCCCGCTTGCCCAGAGTGAAACAATGGAATCCTCCCAACCAACTTGAAGCCTAGCCGAATTCCTAGCTCAAAGAACAACAAAGCATAAATGCTCAAGAAAACCATCATAAGAAATATATATTCCAAAGATTTCACAACCTCTCATCATGCTCAAACTTCCCAATCTCCCCTTTCCTCATCACTTCTCCTCCCTATTTATCAAGTTTCAATACACCCTTCCTAAAGTCTTCTCAACCACCCTCATTATTATCCATCAACCTCCCTTATCTAGATTTTTGGGAAAAGATTAAAATAAAACTAAAATATAAATGACTTGCATTAAACAACAATAAATAAAATGAAAAGTCTTTCTTCTCATTCTAGCTAATAAATGTAATTTGACAATTTCCCCCAAAATGTACATAACACCCCACCATGCTCATTTAATTCATCATACCCACCATCTATAAAAGTCAATATTATTTAATGCTTCTAGATATTTTGTATGCAATATAATTTACATATTCAACAAACATTGAATTAAATAGTTAATAATTTACTTTAATAATTAATACATAAATTAATTGTACTACTGTACATTGAGAAGGTATGTGTGCGTAGATAGTAGACACATATCTAATGTATGTACTAAAGATAAACAATCATTGACTCTAGTGCATAGTTCCTATATGATCCCCAAGACATGTAGGACAAGAGATCAAGTAATGCATCATTTAATAATCTTAACGAACAAAATTACACCAATTCATGAATAACTCATTATCACACTTAAAATATCAATAGGAAATCAAAGAGGGTTTTAAACATGGTAGGAACCAAGTGAGCAAAAAATAGTGGCATATCTAATCCCCAATTAGTATTCTCAACTAACATCGCAACATCCTTCCTTCCTAACCTACTTCCATCTTTCATCCTATCCTTTCCTTTGTTGGATTAAGATGGAGCATCAACTATATTGACCTAACTCCAGATAGAACCCGTAAGTGGAAGTGTCATACATCTCAACCAAGCTTTCCCAACAGGCAATTAGCAGTCACCATCAAACATCTAGGGGAGCGTGACTTCACACAACCATCCCATGACTCTAGGTTTTGGAGGATAAACGGTGGGAAATACCTCCCTCCCTCCTTATAGAACTAGTGTCAACATGCTACATCAATCCCTATTGTGAAACCACTGTTCTTAGAGTTACGTCATCAAACAACCACTTTGGGAAAGTCGTGTGTCCTGTCAAAACCACACTTACCACAAATCATAGAAATATTTCGAATCACAAATTAAATAATAATTATAACTTATAGCATACACTATCTTCTTGATGTCTACGACATCCATGTTACCTCATCACTATAGTCATTTGGCTATCACATAGCTCATCAACCTATATGTTAATTTACCAATAACTCATATCCATGGATATACATTATAATTTTATATAAGAATCCATATCTGTATTGACATTCAATTAAGAAATGTATGTTTATTTTTATCATGTTTTACATCTGTTATGCATTCTCAACATAACTTTGAATCAGTATCCATGTACCTAAACTCCACATCTTAATTTGCATGTTTAATAAAATCAAAGAGTTATCATCATCATGAGCATATAACAATTAAAATAATAGTATGAAACACATAACTAGGTCGAGATGTACACTTCTCACATGTCTATATCAATATTGTTGAGTCCAATAAGTTGTTAAGAAATGAATTACTAAGATGAGAAAAATCAAAGTTCTAACTACCTAAAGCCAAAATATGGGGCATTACAATGGCCATACCCACAGGACTAGGGGTTAGGCCAAGATTTTGGGGGTGCGTGGAGCATAAGAGCTTGACCACATGGGCCATAGCCACATGACTAGGAGTTAGAATCGGTGGGGCCAGTGTGCCAGCACCAACCCACGACCATATGGCAGCTCGCATGCGACCAGGGAACCGAGATTCGAGTTTCGTGCCATGCATTTTTTCATTTTTTTGGTTTTTGACCATAGAATAAGACTTTTTATGGTTATTTAAGCCTGTTTGGGGGGATTTTTTCCATTATTGGAGGATCTGGAGCCCATTTTGAGGCCATATCTTGGCGGGAAGTTGGGAGTTTATTGCCAACTTCAAGACTATATAAACTAGAGGTTCTTGTTAGCCTGAGGGAGGTTTATAAGAGAGTAAATGTTGAAGAATCGTAAAGCTAAAGCCATTTTTATGCAGGGAAGCCATTGAGGAGAGAAACTTTGCGGGCCATTTTCGAGAGCTTCGTTCATCCGTTTTCGGTGTCGTCAGTTGTGTTGGGTTCTTGAGATCTAGAGGAACACAACTAGATTAGTTTTTAATCCATTGGAAATTTTTATGATGTACTTTTGAAGCTTTGAAGAGAAATAAAAAATCCTCACCCACTGAGACAAAGGCCCAGAGATGTAGTTGAGATTGCCTAACTTCATTAACAACTTTTTTGTTATGGTTTGTTGTTTCTTTATTCTTATTTCCATATATGTATATTTTATTATGGATTCCATGATACATCATTAATTCTTCCTCATTATTCAAATTCCTAAATGGTTAATGAACTTATTCTTTAAAAACATAACCATAGTCTTTAAAATATATTTTCAGTTCAATTTAATGGAAAAGAAGCCAACACAAGTGTATCTCAAACCCCTTTTGTCAAGGAAAGAGGAACCAAAAAATAAGTGAGGTGCAACAAGCCACTCAAATCTACTTGTATAAGTTTGGAAGAGGGAAATAAAGAGATGATTCCTCTATCCACATTCACTCAAAATATTTGGGGACCAAGAAACCAAGCTAGAAAAGAATCATCAAAAATCAAAGAGGTATGGCATCCTTTGTTTCTGTTGAAAGAAAAGGGGTCATAAAGATAGTCATTGTTAGCACTCTAGAAGGCCAAGGAGCCCATACATGAACTACTAACGGTACTACATATTGAATGGACATTAACAGTCCAAATGTTGGAGGATTCACATGGAACTCCATCCCAAGAAACAAACAACAAAGAAGAAATCTCGGAGAGTCAAGGTTAATGGGAAGAGGATTTGTTTGTACTTTCATCCCAAGGAGAAATGGTTGTCGAGTGACCTATTGCAATAGTGAATGTCATCCAAATCCATGACAAGGAAGGTCGAGTTATGCCAAAGGTGACCCTTATTCAACTCTTTTTAACCATCCTACAATAGAGGCAACCTTTTGTGGAGATTCATGAGAGTCTTCTTGTTGATGAGAGAATAATAATAAATGGAGTTGAAGCTTTTGGGGACCAAAAGCCTTGAAATGGGGAGGTGTGATGCAAATTGGATCCTCACCTAAACTATTTATTAAATTTGTAATTGTTCCTTTTATTTTATTTAGTCATTTTTTGAAAAATTTCAAAGCAAAAGTTAACTATTGTGATGGTTTCCCTTCCAAAGGAACCCAATTAAAAATGAAGGTTGTAGTGAAGAAAAGAGGGAGAAGAAAAGCAAGGGATAAAAGTAGAACTTGATAAGTTCATAGATATGAGAGATCGAAGAGTATAGCTTACTTGAAGATTGATGGACGCAGAAGTCAAGGAGTTGATCCACAATGAGTAAAGGAATCTCTAATACATGGAAATCTACATTTCTTCTTGTGAGCAACAATGCATGAGTTTTATGGGCATGCATAGCTCTCCCATTGTAATGAATTTACTAAGAAAATTAAATCTCTATTGTTTATACTATGTGGGTACAATTTTCTCTGTGAGGTATATTGTGGTTCTAGCTTGAGTTTTATTGCTTGAAATTTCTTCTCTAGCTAATAGATGCAAGCTTCATTAGCTCAATCCTCTATGTGTTGCATTTTGTTTTGTTGAATGAGGTTCCACTCACCTACAAATTGTATTCCCTCTGTGAGTTTTATTTTGATGTTGGGTGAATTTACTTCGGCCCGAGAAACTTATACCCCTCTAGCAATTTTTCTTATTGTTGGGCTTCCCAACTGAGAATCTAGTCAGATTCCCTTTTCTCCTAGGCCATTTTTATCTTATGCTGAGTGTCTAAACACACCCTAGGTCATTTTTCTTTGATGTCGGGTGTCTAAACTCACCCCATGTCAGTTTTGTCTCAGATGTCTAAGTTCCCCCCTAGTTTATTTTTTTTCATGTCGAGTGCTTAAAATAGCCCTAGGTTTTTTTATCCATTGTAGAGCTACTAAATTCATCTAAAGAACATTTCTTCACTATTAATTCACCCCTTTGATATTTTTCTCCATTGTTAGATGATTAAATCCGCCCAGTGAACATTTCCTTCAATGTTAGTCTTGGACATAGTTTGGGAACTTAGTTGATATTGATGTATCCACCACAACCAATGTAATTGAATCATTAAACAACCCTAAAAAAAAAGAAAAAAATATAAATGTGGCACAAACATTCATGTTCATCAAAAAGACATGCCATAAATCTAAGTCCACCATTTACAGATCATTAAATCAATTAAACTAACCCTCAATTATATATATATATATATATATAAAAAATTATTTAAATACTTTCATCAATCAAAATAAAAATAAATTAAAACAATATATTTTATTTTTATAAATATATTTTAAAAATTTAATTGATTCTCTTTATTATTGTATTTTTTTAATATATATATAATTATTTGAGTATGAACTAAAATAGCTTGGTTAAAGTTCACTATTCCTGTGCAATATGAAAATAAATTGCAATATGAAAATAAATTAATATAGATCAATAACTTACATCTCATAATGATCTTAAAACTAAGGTAATGATGTACCAGGTAATGATCTTAAAACTAAGGTGAAATGATCTTAAAAATAAGGTGAAGATTATAAAACTATATCACGTAACACTTAACATTGTAGGCTTTCCATTCTTTGAAAAAAAAACAAAGTAATGTAAGAGATAATCTGAAATTTATATATTTAGCTTTTCTATTGTGGGTTTGATAAATCTCATTACCATTATTGCCGATTCTTAATTCTATCTAGAACATCTTCCAATTAATTATTTCTTTAACATTGTAGGTGATCCATTGTTTTAAAAATAAAATAAAGCAATTTAAGATATAATCTGAAATTTATATATTTAACTTTTATAGTGTGGCTTTGATAAATAATTTATATATTTAGCTTTTATAGTATGGGTTTGATAAATATGGATCACTATTGTTGTTTTCTTATTGTAAATTTTATTTAATATTTTTTTTAATTAATTATAATGATTTTTAAATGTTTTATGCTTTGTTGGAATCAAGGAATTTAATATAAATAAAATAACAATTTTTATTATATAAATTGTATTTTTGAATCTATAAATAGATTTAGTATGTTAGAAAAATTTTACAATTTCTAATTAGATTTGAGACAAAACTAAACATTACCAAAACTTAGAATGTTTAAAACTACTACATTAATTTTTTATAGGAGTTCAATCATGTTTTTCCAATAACTGAAAAACTTATTGAAATGCATGGATAGGTAATAAATAATTCAGATGCATAACACTAAGAAGATTTTAATCATATAATAACTGAACAAACTATTGAAGTGCATAGACATGTAATAAACTAGCACAACCACATATAATTATGCGGCCGATGAACACCCAAGAAGTTAAATTACATGCATGTAACATAATCCTAATCCTTCCATAAACCCTGATCTTAATATATTCTAAACCCTAACATAATTTAGCATTTAACATTAACATTACATATGAATACCCAAAATAAGATTAGGTAACTCTAAAATGAAGTCGTTGATATGAATGCCCAGTTAAAACCCTAAGGTTGCGATGAGAAAGAAACCCTAATCTACTAGGTGATGATAAGAAAGTACTTGATAGTGATAAGAAATGACACTATTTACACAAACAAGAAAAACTAATTTAATATATATTTAGAGGATACTTCGTAATGACAAACTTAAAATAGATATAGAAGATATACCATAGATGGAATCTTGTATTTATTGAACTTCCATCTATGTATTTATTGAACTTCCATCTATGTATTTATTGAACTTTTAGTTGATAATGCATCATAATCTTCTTGAATAGGAGGTGTTACATAGGGTTTGGTCCATTTCTCCACAATAGACATTCGATCTTTTTTGGATTAGGCCTATGTCAATGATTCAGAGGCATAACACTCATAGGCTTTTAATCATAGGAATTTGAATGAAATTGCAGAAAATATTAAAAAAGATAACGATGAGATAAGTGGCGGTTCATCTACGAGATGTAGGGTTAGGTCTGCCATCCGCCATATGCCATACAGTCTTAGGTTCATGCCATAAAATAACAAAAAGCTAGGGGTAGATGTAGAAATAGATAGTACATAAACATAGAAAATCTTGACTGATCTTTTACTTCCAACTGTCTCTCAAATCAATACTAATCCTGACTATGTTATTCAGTTACTTCACCACGTGGGCGAAAGCGGACCAAATTCTTTATTTCCGGAAACTTATTGTATAAGTACTCGCCCTTAATGAAAATTTCACACGAATCCGGCTCTCGCAACCTATTGTCAGCGATATGACTCTCTTGTCTTTAGTTTCTTCCGCCATGGAGGATCTCTGTTGTATCGAACATAGCAACTTAAATCCTTCTCGGGCATTTTGCTGCGCAGGAATTGGAGATGACACCGACCACTCGAAGTTAAAGAAGCATGGCTGCTGAGTCCGCGGAGTTTGTTACCGAGTTGCCACTAATTTGATTGAATAAGTAGTCGTCGTTCGGTCTCTGTTCATGGAGCGATAATCCAACAAATGCACGGAAGTCGAATCTAACAGAGGACCTCAGAAATTTCGTTTCAGGTCCGTTGGTCCCTTTTGTTAAAAGAGATTCGTTCCTGAGTTTATACGTAAAGTCAGTTAAGCAAAAGAGATTTGTTCCTGAGTTTATACGTAAAGTCAGTTATGTCAAGAATAATAGGGTGAATAATGAAATGAGGGTCCATAGGGTTGGAATTCAGACAAATTGTCCATAAACCATCAACATTCTTCCTCAAATGCTTTAAAGTGGACATAAGAGTTATGGAATTTAACAGACAAGTTGTGCGTAAATTTCTGCAAAACCATAAAAGTCTTCGAAACGGACATAAAAGTTATGGAAACCATCAAATTTGACTGTGGTATTTGAAATTCCAACCCTGGGGTCCATGAATCAATTCTTTGGCCAGAAGTCACGGTCCACTCAACACATCAGTCACTCAGGTGAGCAAACTTTGCAAGGAAGGTTAAATGTCCTCGGACACATAGATGTAGCGTTATCTAGAACCTTTATCTTTTTTTAGTCTTTACCCTTTACCATTTACGCACCTTTTTCTTTTGTTAGTGTTTACCTTTTACACGCAAAATTATATAAATCGACTTAAAGTTTTTTCGATTTAGTTGAATGCTTATAATATTCCAAAACTTTTGCTTAAAAGTCTAATATTTGGCCTCGTATCAAATCAAAAAGATTATTCGTTTGGACATTGCTCTCATATCACATCAATTGATATTCTACATTATTTTCAATATTGTAAAAAATATCATATTCAGAATTTATCTATTTAATCTTAATAATAAGAAGAATCTAATTTTTAAATTAGAATTAAATTAAACATGAAATTGATATATAAAATTCTTTTATTAATACGATTAAGTATATAAATATGTATATATCCTATCCCTATCTAATATTGAATTGAATCTCTAACTTCGTAGAAAGAAATATATGTTAAATTCAATTAATGCTACAACAACAACTTACTATAATAATTTTTTAGCAATTTTTTGTTTACAATTACTTTTGAAATAATCTTCAACTTTCAATTCAATCATGACCTTCTCTTTACAATAGCATTAATGGATCATGTTACATGATGTCTTAGATATCTCCATGTCCTCGAAAATCAATAAAAATGGATCTTGGAAAAAAACAGATATAAATTGTTGAGATGAGCTATTGCGGAGCCACATTTACACGTCAAACTTAAAAAAAAATTCACAAAAAATTCACAGCACAAAGAATACACAAAAGAACTATAATGTGTACATCCCACAACAAGCATATGTAACAACACCATGAATCGGAATTAACATAGTGTCAATGATCAAAAGGAATTACACCGATTAAATGAGGAATGGAAGAATTGGAGACACATTGACATGGCTCTCAATTACAAGAAAATTGAATTGATAATTTAGATACCTGAGCAGTTGCTCCAGCAGCATGCTGTCACAGTTTGTAGTGGGGGTGGAGGCTTAGTGAAAATTCTTCCTTATTTCAAAATCTATACAACAAAAAAATTGATATGCATGTTAATGCTTATTTTTAAACAAAATAAATAGGGATATTTTATAGATAAGAAGGTCCATTGGAAATTGACTCTGATTTTCACTCTTCGTAGATCCTTGTTGAGATGAGGTTGAAAATAATTTCCTTCAAAGAAATTGGAAAGAAAATCATTGGAATAATTTCTTAAAACATTTTTAAATTTTTTTTTAGTGTTTTGGTTTATTTAATTATTATGAAAAAATTGGTTTATTATTTAATGACATTTGTTTACGAGGTTTTATTGTTTGATTATTATTATACTGATTTGATATAGTAAATATGATGATAATTCACAACTAAATTATTTATTCAAATGATGTTTAGATGAATCAACTATGTGTTAATGATGCAATGAATGTGAATGATATATTTATCTTCATGATTTAAAATGAGATATAGAGACATTAAATTATTTAAAATGAGATATAGAGACATTAAATTTCATATATTACTAATAGTTTGCCTACTGTAACAAGAAACTATTAAGACACATTGATGTGGAATTTCTTCAATAAGATATTGGACTCTCGATTAAGTCAGGAAACAATAATTATTTTGGGAATATATCTTGTATATTTCATATGAATTATAAAATTATTGATGAAATTATGTAGTGAATGATCGATCCACACATAGAAAATGAGTTTGTATGGAGGTATACCACTTACCATTAGAAGAGGTGGAGTAACATTCATGTTTCTACCAACTAACACTCC
>JASDQU010685648.1:11464-34281 GCA_032191745.1 Picea mariana | reverse complement strand
CCCCAATTCTCTAGATACAACCATAAGGAGGCTACAACCCCCTATGTTCTCTGGCTACAACCGGAAGGTGGCTACAACCACCTGTCATTTCCCCATCCAACCGCCCTGGCATAGAAGTATAATGATGGAACCACTATCACACTATCACTGTGAGATATATTGTTCTAAACCTTTACCAATCAAACTGCACCAAACAACCTGTACCAATAACCTGAACCATGCATCAACCATGCATCAACCTGTACCTTAACTTGTAATCAACCTATACCATAAACAAGTGAAACAACCATGCACCAACATGTACCAAACAACCTGTAGTCAAATTGTACCATAAACAAGTGTATTAACCATGCACCAACTTGTACCTCAACCTGTACCATGAACAATTGCATCAACCATGCACCAAACCTGTACCTCAACCTGTACCATGAACAAGTGCATCAACCATGCACCAAACCTGTAGAAATAACATGTCACAACAATCTGTCCAAACAATCTAACACAACAACCTGTCTCATCAATATTATCAACCAAATTAGATCTACTCACCAAGATCAATCACCAAGACAACTCTCAAAGATGTGCACCAACCAATAATAACACAACAACTAATAATCATCACTAAGATCAATATGTGCTTCTAATAGTATACCAATACAAGTATGTTGCAACATCCATAAACCATGTGTCAACAATAATACTAACAAGTGCCTCCAACCATGTACCGAGTATGTACCAATCATGTATCAACTACTCATCAACTATGACTCATCAAGATATACCAACATCATCAACTATACACCTCATGTATGTGCCAACTCATCAACTACTTGTCTCAACCATGCACCCAAAATGTACCTCAACCAAAATCCCTCATCAATTTCATCATCCAAATCTGATTTGTAACTCTGTAATAGACTTGATGTATATGATCACATACATGCAAACCTTCCTTAACTTTAACAACAAGAGACTATCATTTTCATCAAACTTTTCTTTAGTCTCACATGATTAGTTTTGGATTAGTCAACAACCCTAACTTGAAATAATCATAACTACGTACCTGTAATAAATAAAGATCTAAAAATAGTACACAATGTTCTTCGATGTGTTTTATGCAATTCCTCCAGGTTTCACTACTTGTAACCTCTCAGAAAAGGATTTATAGCAGAAATGACACACCTTGTTTAATTCTGGCTTATTCTAGAGAGCAAAGTTGTAGAGCGTGCCCCGCACAAAATATTTGTTGTATGGATCTGAAAATTTTACACAAAATACTAAAGACTGTACTATAACCAACACTTTTTTTCTTACTTAATTTGGATATGTTATGAAAAATCTATGGCATTTTTACTCGAAACATCTGTTTTAGACTAGTTTCAGGACTAGCCACAAACCCTATTTTCCACAGAGTGTAACTCAAAAAATACAATGACCCACAAGATGAAATTCATATCACATATACTTGGATATGTTTCCTCATTGACCTATCAATTTCACGGTCTGAATCATTCTAGAAAAATAGTTATTGCGAAAATGGTGAGATGACCTGTAAATAACATACCTTAGAAAGCATCATCAAAAGAATTTATCCTCCCTTGAATTTCGACCTTCTTTACTTCACCTTCTCTCTAAAATTCAGATTAGATATCATTTTGTTACCTCATCCACCTATAGATATTCAATATTCTCAAGTGTAATATAAAATGAGAGAGCCTTGCCTCTTATTTATACTTTCATGTAGCTTCCTCAAGAGGTTACCTTTTAACCATCTTAACCTAGTTTCCTTATTTTAGGGTTAACCAACTTCTAACCATTTGTCCAATTAGTAATTTATCCATTAAATTTATTATTTAAATAATTTATTTTGTATCCACTTTGACTTATAGTACACTCATCACTTCACTTTATCTCAAGGGGTTACCTTCTAACCATCTTAAACCACTTTCCTTATTTTCGGGCTAATCCACTTCTAACCACTTGTCAACTTAGTAATTTCTCAGTTAAATTTATTATTTAAATAATTTGTTTTGTATTCAATTTTAATTATAGTACACTTATCACTTCACTTTATTATTTACCTTCTAAAAATCTCTTAAACCAGTTTGACTACTTTGACCTTTTGGGGCTTCTAGATGACTCATGAGAGTTCTCCAACTTCACATGGCCATAACTCTCTAACCATGAGGAATTATGTGATGTTCCACATACCACTAGAAATAACATGACATGCACTATCCATATAGAATATTATTACCTAAAAATAGATCAAAACGCATACCGTTATCCATCAAACAAACTTGGGTCCATTACCCAAACCTTTGTGCTACTAGAATTCGCTACCAGACTCTCTCCAAGGGTTGACATCAATCACTAAGGGTTGGCATCTGTTGGAATATGGGAAGACCCAAGGTTCAATGCTTCAAAAATGCACCAACAAAACCTTAACTACCGACCCTTTCGGCCACAACTGCGAAGCAGATGAAGTCTCTCCCGAGGTAGAGGCAGGAGGGTTGCAGGACTCAAATGTCTACAACCTAGATGGGACACAGATATTTGATCATAATAATTAAAAAATAACTTAGAAGTTAACATTCATTAGTCTTTAACCCTTTATTCACATCGCAGGTAAAACCCTAATTACAGAACAACGCAGTATTCAACAAGATCTAAGCATATCTGACCATTTAGCACATAGCATCAACATTTCTAGCATTCATCCAAGTTATTAAGAACTAAGATACTATATCATATGCATATAACATACATAAATATTTATCACTAATCATAAATCATATCAATGACACAAATCAATCACAACACGGGATATACATGGTTCACCTCCAGCGTGGAGCTACGTCCACCAACTCTTCATCTTATTTATTATCTTCTTTCAATCCTCTTACATGCATAGAGCCACAACACCCACTCCACATAGGAAAGGAGATTTGCACGCACCTCTCCAGATCCTCCTTCCCCAAGTTTGGCATAAAACAAAGCCTTCTTACAATCACTTGCACTTAGCTCTACAAGTTCTCAACACACAGTATGCACAGATCATTTACAACTATTTGCACTTAGCTCACTGGCTTACAACTGACTTACAACCACTTACTTACATCGCCAAACTACTTATTTATACTTTACAAAAGGGGCCTAAACATGGGTAAACCCATGGGTCGACATCCCATACCCGTTACATAAACCCTAAATCCAAAAAGCCCACAAAAAGGGGTGAGATCCCACGATCTCCACTTCGCCTGGCGCTTTCTTCAGCCATCCTGTCGAAGTCCCAAAAATAGTCAAACACGATCAAGGTTATCCAAAACTTTGTCGAGGTCCAACAAAATCAATCTAAAATATCACTTTCCAATGGTTGACATCAATGGAAACCAACAATCCATACTAACTTTCCATCAACCTAAGCTAAATGTTTGACAAAGGTTTGGAAAATAATTGATAGAAAAGAAGGATAGACAAATAAGGAACAGGTTCAAGAGATTGTACTTTCAGGCATTATAGTGAAAGATGAATCTGCATACAGAAAGAAAGAAGTCAGATCTCAGAGAAATGATGAATCTAGCAATGAAGATGATGATGAATACACATCAGAGAAGAAATTCTTCTAAGCCATCTGGCTTAGAGACTCCCAGGTAATATGAATATTAGGTAGGGGGAGTCTATGTGGTAGCTGTGACAGAACAATGAACCATCCTTCAAGAAACTTGCAAATTTTGATTAGACAGATCCAGAGCAGTCAATTAGCTGAAGTACAATCAGTTGTAGTAGTAAAGACTTCATGATAGTATAGTGATAAATGGATCGGCATTATGGACAATTGTGTAGTAGAGTATTGGAAAGTATGGATATAGATGGATTTGTAAGAACACTTAGCAAGTTTCGAGATATATATGATAGTGGACGAGAGCATGGATTCATAGATTGGTTCAGAGAGTGGTCCAAAGACAAAGGAACATTATCATAATGGATGACAATTACAGAGGAAATGGTTCGAACAATGCTAATGGATTCCAAATTGATAGATATTTCTGCACACATGCAGTGCATACAAAAGTTCACATTCAAAAAAAAGCAATGCTTAGAAGAAATAATGACAAAACTCCCTATGAGCTATGGAAAGGAAGACCAACAAATGTGAAGCACTTCAGAGCATTTGGAAGCAAATGCTACATCAAAAGAGAAGATGGAAGAATGGGAAAGTTTGATTCTTGCATGTACAAAGGATTACTTGTTGGTTACTCGAGTACAAGGAAAGCATACAAGTGTTACAATCTGAGGTTGAACAAAGTTGTGGAAATCATCAATGTAACAATTGATGAAACACGTGGATGAGAATTAAAAGAAGAAGAAAATGATTCAGTCGAACAACTTTACGAAGAAGAAGCAAAATATGAAGAAGGGTTCAAGAAAAGGAAGTGCAGAGAACAACCTCTACATCAAGGTTAAGCCAGGAATTTGCAAAGGATATGTAGAATGAATTTGAAATGTCATTACTCGAAGAACTATTCTTATTTCTAGGTCTTTATATACATCAAAGAACCGAGGAATTTATATTTATCAAACTAAGTATATCAGAGAAATGATAAAGAGGTTCGGAATGAAATATTGCAAACAAGTTACCACTCCTATGCAAACCAATTGCAAGTTGAGAAAAGATGATGATTCAAAGTCTACAAACCAGAGGCAATACAAGTCGATGATTGGTAGCTTACTATATGTGACAACATCCAGACTAGATGTAATGCAAGAAGTTGGACAAGAGGCACGATTTGAAACAACACCAAAGGAATCACATGTATTAGCAGTGAAGAGGATTTTCAAATATCTCAAAGGAACATAAGAGTTTGGATTATGGTATCCAAAAGAAAAGGATATATCACTTATTGCCTACATGGATGCATATTGGGTAGGTTGCATTGGTGATCGACGAAGCACCAGTTGAGCAACATTATACTTGGTCGATTGTTTAGTATCTTGGCTAAGAAAGAAACAATCATCAATATCTTTATCTATGGCCTAAGAAAAGTATATTGCAGTAGCAACATGTTTTACACAAGTTCTATGGATGAAATAAAATATGACAGATATACTGGTTTAGTATGATAATCCCATTACAATCTATTGTGATAATACAAGTGCCATCAGTATCTCAAAGAACCCGATGATGCACTACAAGACGAAGCACATTCCAATCAAGTATCACTTTCTACGGGAACAGGTTGCAGAGAAGAACATCATAGTTGAATATGTGGGCACAAAAGAATAAGTGACAAACATCTTTACAAAACCACTTCCAAGGGAAGACTTTGAGTATCTTCGTCAGAGACTCAGAGTAATTTATAATCAAAAATTAATTCTTTTGAATTATTATCTTATATGTCTTATATTTACACGAGGAATCACCATAAAGAGGACAATCCAGGTTGGGAGGTCATTTTCAGGAATATTTCAGTCAGGGGGAGCAGCCCCGGATGGAAGAATACCTTTGCCATTGATGACAAAGGGGGAGAGATTTGTCAGATGAAAAGGTAAATGCAAATGTAAAGGTAAAGGGGGAGCATGAGTGACATGACTTCAGTATTACATCAAAGTTTTTCCATGAATTCCAAAGGGGGATATTGTTGATTAATTGGGTTGGTTGTCATTGATGTCAGCCATTGAAGAAAGTCCGATAGAAGAATGCTTTGGGTAATGGACCCAAGTTTGTTTGATGGATAATGGTATGAGTTTTGATATATTTTTAGGTAAGACTCTTCCGTATGGATAGCACATGTCATGCCATTTCCGGTGGCATGTGGAACATCACATAACTCCTCACGTCTAGAGAGTTATGGCCATATGAAGTTGGAGAAAGGTTTGGGTAATGGACCCAAGTTTGTTTGATGGATAATGGTATGAGTTTTGATATATTTGAAGGTAAGAATATTCTATATGGATAGTAAATGTCATGTCATTTCTAGTGGTGTGTGTAACGTCACATAACTCCTCACGGTTAGAGAGTTATGGCCATGTGAAGTTGGAGAACCCTCATGAGTCATCTAGAAGCCCCAAAAGATCAAAGTACTCAAAGTGGTTTATGAGATTTTAGAAGGTAAATAATAAAGTGAAGTGATGAGTGTACTATAAGTCAAAGTGAATACAAAATAAATTATTTAAATAATAAAGTTAATGGATAAATTATTAAGTTGACAAGTGGTTAGAAGTGGGTTAACCCTAAAATAAGGAAAGTGGGTTAAGATGGTTAAAAGGTAACCCCTTGAGGAAGCTACATGAAAGTATAAATAAGAGTCAAGGCTCTCTCATTTTAATCACACTTGAGCATATTGAATATTTATAGGTGACTGAGGTAACAAAAGGATATCTAAGCCGAATTTCAGAGGGAAGGTGAAGTAAAGAAGGCCAAAATTCAAGGGAGGATAAATTCTTTTGATGATTCTTTTTAAGGTATGTTATTTACAGGTCATCTCACCATTTTTGCAATAACGCTTTTTCTAAAATGATTCAGACTGTGAAATTGGGAGGCCATTGAGGAAACATATCTAGGTAGCTGTGATACAAATTTCATCTTGTGGATCGTTGTATTTTTGGAGTTACACACCGTGGAAAATAGGGTTTGTGGCTAGTCCTGAAACTAGTCTAAAACAGGTGTTTCGGGTCAAAGCGTCATAACTTATTCATAACCAATACAAATTCACTAAGAAAAAATGTCTTGGTTAGAGTAAAGTCTGTCGTATTCTTTGTACAATTTTCAGATCCATACAACAAATATTCTGTGCGGAGAACACTCTACAAGTTTGCTCTCTAGAATAAGCAGAATTCAACCAGGTATGTCATTTTTGCTATAACTCCTTTTCTTAGAGGTTCTAAGTAGTGAATTTTGGAGGAATTGCATAAAATACACTGAATAACATTGTGTACCATTTTTATATCTTTATTCATTACAGGTACATAGTTATGATTTTTTCAAGTTAGGGTTGTTGACTAATCCAAAATTAGTCATGTGAGACTAAAGTAAAGTGTGATGAAAATGCTAGTCTCTTGTTGTTAAAGTTAAGGAAGGTTTGCAGGTATGTGATCTTATACACTAGATCTATTACAAAGTTACAAATAAGATTTGGATGATGAAATTGATGAGAGATTTTTGTTGAGATACATGGTTGAGATACATAGTTGATGAGTTGACACATACATCAGGTGTATAGTTGATGATGTTGGTACATCTTGATGAGTCATAGTTGATGAGTAGTTGATACATTAATGGTACATACTTGGTACATGGTTGGAGGCACTTGTTAGTAGTACTGTTGACACATGGTTTATGGATGATGTATCATACTTGTATTGGTATATTATTATAAAAACATATTGATCTTGCTGATGATTATGAGTTGTTTTGTTGTGCTTGGTTAATGCACGTCTTTGAGAGTTGTCTTGGTGATTGATCTTGGTGAGTAGATCTGATTTGGTTGATAAGATTGATGAGACTAGTTGTTGTGATAGGTTGTTTGGACAGGTTGTTGTGACATGTTATTTGTACAGGTTTGGTGCATGGTTGATGCACTTGTTCATGGTACAGGTTGAGGTACATGTTGGTGCATGGTTGATGCACTTGTTTATGGTACAGGTTGAGGTACATGTTGGTGCATGGTTGATGCACTTGTTTATGGTACAAGTTGATTACAGGTTGTTTAGTACAGGTTGTTGCATGGTTGATGCACTTGTTTATGGTATAAGTTGATTACAGGTTGAGGTATAGGTTGATGCATGGTTGATACATGGTTCGGGTTATTGGTACAGGTTGTTTGGTGGAGGTTGATTGGTACAGGTTTACAACAGTATATTTCACAGTGATAGTGTGACAGTGGTTTCATAATTCTACTTCTATGTCAAGGCAGGTGGACGGGGCAAGGATAGGTGGTTGTAGCCACCTTTCGGTTGTAGCCGGAGAACATAGGGGGTCATAGCCTCCTTTTGGTTATAGCTAGAGAATTGGGGAGTTGGAGCTTCCCTCACGTTGTAGCCTGAGAAATTAGGGGGTTGGAGCCTCCTTCCATTTGCATATGGAAAACAAAGGAAGTTGGTGCTTCTAATGAATGTAATTCTTAAAGACATATAAGAAAAATCATTATGTGGTTTTATCTCGCTTTGGGTTTCCACGTAAAAACACTGGTGTACTGTGTATGTGTATGATTTCTCATTTGTTCATTGTTTAGTTACTCTGCAAATATTGGATGATAATGCTACATTGATATAACACTTGCATATTGTGGTTAAAAAGGATTGAATTGATCTATTACTGATTCACCCCCCTTCTCAGTAATCCAACAATGTTTCCCCTGACTCTTAGAATTGCAAAGATGACCCAATATTATGCAGAAAGTGCATCCACCTCCAATGAAACTATGATTTGGCATGAAATATTTGGATATCTACCCTTTCAGATTCTAAAGCTCTTGCAGAAGCACTCCATGGTCAAAGGTCTACCTATCTTCAAATAGAAAAATCCCCCATGTGAGTCTTGTATTCTTGGAAAACATAAGAGAAATAGCTTTCCACAGTCCTCCACTCAAGCCAAACAAGACTTAGAGCTGGTTCACACTGACCTATGTAGAACAACGCAAACAAAGTCAATAGGTGGTAGATTTTATTTTCTAACATTTATTGATGATTTTAGCATGAAAATATGGATCTATTTCCTCAGACACAAGTCTAAAACCTTTGCATAGTTCAAGGAGTTCAAGGATGAAGATGAAAAACAAAGTGGTAAATATGTGAAGGCTCTCAGGTCAGATGGAGGAGGAGAATACTATTCAAAAGAATTTGACTGTCAAGAAGTGCTCTCTATGATGAATTTAAAGACTTTCCTCTGACATCAAAGAAAAAACAAGAACAGGGTTAATGTGATCTCATATGATTGAAAATTTATTTTGCGAGGGTGGTTTTTCCAACCCCACCAGTTCCCACAATTCCTACAACCCTAGCCTTCCCATTTTCATGCTCCATAAGTAACACTCTTCCTTCAAATTCTTTTAGTTTCTCATCCAATCCAGTCATATATTCGAAGACATCCAGGGGTGTTTTCAAAACTATTTGCATCACTCGTTCCATGACATCAACCAATAGTTTCCCCTCGTCACTAAATAATATTCAAAATAAGATTATTAGTAAGAAAATCCTAGATAAAGTACGATATATATATATATGAATATAACAAATGAAGAAAATGAAGATGAACAAACAAGGACAGTTAGAGGTCTCACCGACCATTATACGCCTCCAGCTCGAAACCACTTATATCTGCAACATCAAAAATAGCTTGTCTCCATTTTCTAATAGTGTCTAAGTCGTATTACAACTTATTTTGATGAGTTTGAGACTTAGATGTTTCCTTCTCTTCTAGAATACATAGGGCTTGAGCATACACTCCATCCTCTCCCTCTGTCCACTGAAGTTCTAAAGGCTCGACGTCATAGAATACGAGAATAATGTTTGACCCCGACTCCTGCTTCGACTGCAGCATGAGAAACAACTCATCCAGAAACCAATGTGACTCGCAATAATTGGTAGAGAAAATAGCTATATGGATGGAGGCAGCTTCAATAGCACCTAGTATCTGACAAGTTAAATGATCTCCCTTATGCAATTCTTCCTGGTTCAAGAAGACTCGCAATCGGTATGCGTTGAGGCGATGGTAAAGATGGTGGGCAAAGGTTTTCTTAACACCAGGGCCTCTGTGATTGATGAACACTTCATATTGGTAGCATTAGTTTCCATCCAATGTATAGGTGGAAACAGAGCTGGAGGAAGATTCCATGGGATGTAGAATAATAAAGAAGTTCAACAGATTGGGAACAAGCACTAAATCGCCTCAATATTTTCGTTTGGTTGAGCTCACAAGTGAAAGTACAAGATAATGCTTAATTTCTATTATTGTAACTACTAGAATATTGTAACAGTGTCAACTAATTTTGATTAGACTTTTTGCAGTTTAATTTAGGGATAGTCTTTAATTTAGGGATAGTCAGTGTTATCAACATAATTTAGGGTTATTCATAATTAGCCTGACATGATTAAAATTAGTTGCAGATAATTTGTAGCAACTTTCATATTTGTAGAAATCTGAAACTATATAAGGATGTATTAGTTGTTCATGAAATATATGAGAAATTGAGAAGGAATGAGAAGAAAGAATCTCAAGCATTGAGATCTATGATGTTTGCTACAATCTCTGTATTTTTTGTTATGTTTTCCAACTGTAATTATCTCCTCATAATTCTAGTGGGAAAGATTAAATTTCTTTGTGAAGCTTGTGTAGATTGAAGCTATTGGAAGGTGCTCTAAATTTTAAAGAAATAGCCAACAAAAACAATGGTATTAATATTTCCCGGCCTCAAATACCAATCTTTACAGGTGATAATTATGGTTTTTGGAGCATTAAGATGAAAACCTTTTTTCTTTCACAAGAATTTTGAGATTTAGTGGAAAATGGTTATACAGAACTAGCGGATGCTCAAGATATTGTTGGCTTGACCCAAGTCCAAAGAGATCAATTAAGGGAAAACAAAAAAAATGACTCAAAAACTCTTTTTTTTCATCCAACAAGCAATGCACAATTCTATTTTTCTATCACTTGTTGCAACAACAAAATCAAAGGAGGCATGGGATGTGCTACAACAAGCATATCAAGGGACATATAAGGTAAAAGTTGTTAAATTGCAATCTCTTAGAAGAGAATTTGAAACTCTTTGCATGAAGAATTCAGAATCTCTGTAAGATGTTTTCACTAGAGTTATGGGAATAGTGAATCAAATTAGATCTTATGGAGAAGATTTAACAGATTGAAAAAATGTTGAGAAAATTTTAAGAATTATTCCTGCAAAATTTCATGTTATTGTTGTTGTTATTGAAGAATCTAAATGTTTAACTCAATTGTCTATGAATGAGCTTATGGGATCTCTTCAATCTCATGAGAAAAGGATGAATAGATCTGTTGAAAAATCTCTCGAGCAAGCCTTTCAAGAAAAAGCCAATATTTCCATAGATAAAGCTGAGAAATATTCCCGTGAGGAAGTTTCGAACACTTGTGGATGAGGAAGAGGACAAGCAAATAGAGGAGGCAGAGATCGAGGAAGATTTTTTAATGTAAATGACAAAGGAAGATATAATGACACTAATGACAGAGGTAAAAAAATTGGAAAATCTCGTGCAATGTTTTTATTGTAAAATATTTTTCCATTATGAAAGTAATTGATGGAAAAAACAAAAGCAACAAGCTAATTTTTCTGAGGAAAAGAGAGATGTGGGCACTTGTTTTTTGGCTTGTGATTCAACTAACAAAGTTTCCAAGGAGATATGGTTTTTGGATAGTGGCTACAACAACCACATGACTGGAAACAAATGTAAATTTGTCAAGACAGATGAATCTACAAAGTCTGAAGTACTCTTGGGAGATGATAAGGCAGTGGAAGTTAAAGGTAAAGAAACAATTGCAGTAAAAACAAAGCAAGGCCAAGTAAAACATATTAATGATGTGTTATATGTTTCTGGTTTAGCACATAATTTGTTGAGTGTGGGATAGCTTATTGAAAAGGGATATCTTGTTGTTTTTTCGAATAGTGAATGAATCATATATGATAAAGAAAATCATAATCAAATCATAGCCAAAATTAACATGTTGCAAAACATAATCTTTGCTTTCAATTTTTCTTATGATGCAAATAGAGCATTAAAATTTGGCTATGATAATGGTTCTTGGCTATGACATATGAGGTATGGGCATCTACATATAAGAGGATTAAAGTTAATACATAATAAGCAAATGGTCAAAGGATTTCCTCTTATTGATTGTGTTGATCAAGTTTGTGAAGGATGCATTTTGGGTAAGCATCATAGAGACTCATTTCCAGTAGAAAAATCTTAGAGAGCCACAAAACCATTGGAGCTAGTACACACACACACACACACACACACACACACACACACACACATATATATGGTCCCATGCAAACCTTGTCACTTGACAAAAATAAGTATTTTATTATTTTTGTGGATGCTTTTAGTACAAGAACATGAGTGTATTTCATTAAAGAGAAATCTGATGCTCTTATTATTTTTCAACAATTTAAAGTTGTTATTGAGAAGAAAAGTGGTTATATTTTAAATACATTACACACAGATAGAGGGGGGGAATTTAATTTTAATGATTCTAATGATTATTGCAAAAATAATGGCATATCTAGGAAATTGACTGCAGGCTATACTCCCCAACATAATGGTGTGGCTGAATGAAAGAATCAGACAATAGTTGAGATGGCTAGGAACATGTTGAAAGGTAAAAGTCTTCCAAATATTTTTTGGGTTGAAGTTGTAGCTACATCTGTTTATTTTCTTAATAGATGTCCAACAAGGAGTGTGCAAAATATGACTCCATATGAGGCATGGAGTGGAAGAAAACTTGGTGTGCTTATTTGAAAGTTTTTGGTTGTATTTCTTATGCTCATATTCCTGATGGAAAAAAAACTAGATGATAAAAGTGTGAAATGCATTTTTATTGGATATTGTGAGGAGACAAAGGATTATAGATTATATAATCCATAAACTGAAAGATTGTTGGATAGGCGTGATGTGTTTTTTGATGAAAAAGAAGAATGGAAGTGGAATCAAGGAGTGCGAAAAGAATGTCCAAGTATTGTTATATAGGAAGGTGAATCTTTTGTTTCTACAAATCCAACCAGTAGTCCAAGTACTACTACTACATCCACTCCATCATCTTCTTGAACTTCAAGTCATGCTTCAAGTCCAAGTCCTCCAAGAAAGGTAAAATCCTTAAATGAAATTTATGGATATTATAATTTTTCTCTAATGTCTCAAATTGAAGAAAAACCAAGATTCTTTGAAGATGCAGCAAAACAAGAAGTTTGGTGAAAAGCAATGGATGAAGAGCTTGTAGCCATTAAAATGAATGAAACATGGGAGATTGTGGATCCTCCTACCAAAAAAGAAGTCATTGGGGTAAAATGGGTGTAAAAAACAAAGTATGGAGCCGATGGGTCTATATAAAAGCACAAAGCAAGCTTGGTGGCAAAGGGGTTTTCTCAAATACCAAGTATAAACTATGATGAAACATATGCTCTTGTTGCAAAACTGAATACAATGAGAACTGTTTTATCTTTAGTAGCACAATATAAATGGTTGGTTTATCAGTTTGATGTAAAATCATCCATTTTGAATGGTGTTTTGAAAGAAGATGTATGTGTTTAGCAACCCCAAGGATATGAAGTTAAAGAATAAGAACATAAGGTTTACAAATCAAAAAATGCTCTTTATGGGCTTAAACAATTTCTAAGAGCATGGTATAGCGGGATATATAATTATTTTCTGAAAAAAAGGATTTAAGAGAATTGAAAGTGAATCCACATTATATATCAAGTCAAATGGTACAAATGATCTACTTATTGTTTGCTTATATGTAGATGACTTGATATATACATCCTCAAGTATTTTGTTAGTGGAAGAGTTCAGACAGGCTATGATGACTGAATTTGAAATGATTGATTTGGGTTTGATGCATTATTTTCTTGGTATAGAAGTGAGGCAAATGAATGATGATATTTTATTTCACAAGAAAAATATGCTACATATCTTCTTCACAAATGGAAACTAGAAACTTGTAAACCCATGAGCACACCTATCAATACAAATGAAAAGTTTTATGAAGAATATGGAGCAAAAAAGGTGTATGCTAAATCCTATAGAAGTTTGGTAGGAAGTTTCATGTATCTTACTGCAACTAGACCTGATATTATGTAAGCCGTAAGTTTAATTTCTAGATTCATGCAAATTCCAAGTTAGATTCACTTTGCAGAAGAAGAAAGAATTTTGAGGTATGTCCGTGGAACTAGCAATTTTGGCATTTGGTATACTTCAACATACAATTTTGGGTTGGTTGGTTATACAAATAGTGGTTGGGATGGATGTATTTATGATATAAAAAGTACTTCAGGTTATGTTTTCAGCCTAGGATCAATTCCAGTACCATGTTCTTCAAAGAAACAACCAATTGTTTCATTATCTTCTACCGAGGTAGAGTATAATGTAGCAACATCAACAACATGTGAAGCAATTTGGTTGAAGAGAATCCTAACATATCTGAAACAAGAACAACAAGACACCACAATTATTCATTGTGATAATATGTCTATGATTTCCATCAATAAAAATATAGTGTTTCATAGTCGCACTAAACATATTGATATCAAATATCACTTTCTAAGAAATCATGTGGTAAAAGGAGAATTTGAATTAAATTTTTGTAAAAAAGATGATCAACTTGTTGATATCTTCACCAAAGGACTACCAAGAGAGAAGTTTCATTACATGAGAAAGATGTTTGGAATCACCTCATTAAGCATTAAGGGGGAGTGTTGAAGATAATGCTTAATTTCTATTATTGTAACTGTTGGTAGATTGTAACAGTGTCAACTAATTTTGATTAGATTGTTTGCAGCATAATTTAGGGATAGTCAGTGTTATCGCCATAATTTAGGGTTATTCAGAATTAGCCTGACATGATTAAAATTAGTTGCATATAATTTTTAACAACTTCCATATTTGTAGAAATCTAAAGACTATATAAGAATGTATTAGTTATTCATGAAAGATATGAGAAATTGAGAAGGAATGAGAAGAAATAATTTCAAGCATTGAGATATTTGATGTTTGTTACAATCTTTGTATTGTTTGTTGTGTTTTGTAACTGTAATTGTCTCCTTATAATTCTACATAGGTGACTTCAATAACACCTAGTATCTGACAAGTTAAATTATCTCCCTTCTGCAATTCTTCCTGGTCCAAGAAGACTCGCAATCGGTGTGCATTGATGCGATGGTAAAGATGGATGGAAAAGGTTTTCTTAACATCAGGGCTTCTTTGATTGATGAATACTTCGTACTGGTAGCAGTTGTTTCCATCCGTCATAGAGGTGGAGGCAAAGTTTGAGGAAGATGTCATGGGATGAAAAATAATAAAGATTTTCAATTATTTGGGAATGTGCATTGAATCACCTCAATATTTTCATCTGGTTGAGCTCACAAGTGCAAGTGGCTATCAGTTGCTTCCTAGTTATCAACTTATCACCAGACCTTTGGCACACTCTATGTCTTTGTCTCTACCTCTCAATACTTTCCAATCAAAGTAAAAAAAACTACAATGCAATGATACCTCGTTCATTTACAGTCGCTTATTTATAGAACAAAACATGATGCCCTTCTCTGTTATTGTTTGAGTATTGTTGGCAGCAATAATGTAATTTCTATTGTTTATAAGTTGCCTACACAGGATCTCTAAATTTTCATTACTCGTCATGAGCAACGACACTTATCACTTGTCACTTTCTACATACATTCCTTTCGTTTTTTGTTTTCATGACTGTAAGCATGAAAACTTGCTCCTGGAATTCACACTTTGTTTCGATTTTTGATCAAAGGATAATTGTTCATATGGTCTATTGTCGAATTATCGTATTTTGTTATGAACATGATTGTTTTCCTTGTTTATAACCCCTTGGTATTAAACATGCCTTGGTTACATAAGTAAAAAAACCTCCCACTCATCAATATTCGATTAATAGTAATGGGGTTCGATTCATAAAAAAATTTAACACAATGTTGATTTGAAACTTTTACCTTGTAATCAAGTCATGAATGTATGCACTCTATGGTATACAAGCGCTTACATCCTTAGAATACCCATACCCCAAGGTATCATATGAGGTACAACGTGATATTATTGCTCTGTATGGCCTCAAAATTTATGATCTCTTTTCCACGCATGGTGATTAACGCTCTTGCCTACCATTTCGAACTGTCACAACATTGTTTTGTTCGGGGCTATGGCTCTGTGTTTTTTCTATCAAACCCTACCTCTGATTTTCGTGTTGATTCCCTTCTGTTAGCCATGGCTCTTGTGGTGAGGATTGAGCCCAATGGCATCCAAACCTTGTTATCGTTTGACAACGCCAGAGACGACTTAAAAAGGAACGACAGGCATTTGTTTATTGAAATGTTTGAGGGTTTCAATCTGAGAGTTTCTCAAGAGTTCACGTTGACATTCGACGGTTGCAGAGAAAAAATAGGAGACATGTAGCTTGAGGTAAATGAATATTTTATTAGCTAAGCTACATGTTTACCAGCTGTGGGGAAAAAGTGGTTCAAGAACACAAAGGTTGAAGAGGTTCCCTGGTCATTGTTGTTCAACTCAAGGAAAATTACCAGTTGCGACCGAGGTATGCCTGTTTCATCTCTAAAACCTAGATGGCATGATCTGTTAGCTATTGTGAAACAATTTATTACATGTGAAGGGAGATTTGGGTTGGTTTTCTTGTATCACCTGTGATTGCTTATGAGATTCATTGATTTCCCGTTGAACATGCCCTATTTCCTCCTTAGAAGTCTATACAAGATGGGAAAGTGGTTTAAGAGGGAGAAGTCTGATTCTAGTTTGTTTCATCATGGTTTAATCAAGATTATCATTATGCATCAGTTGAAATTAAACAACAAATGTTGGGATGCTTTTGTGTTACAAAATGGCTTCGGTAATAGTGAGTTGGGACAGGTTGACAAGCCTGTTATCGCAGAAACCCTTGTGAAACCTACCATCTCTCCTCCTTTGCTCATGCCCTGTGATCCTGTCTCTAATTTGGAACCGTCGACCTACCCTGATTCTACTCAACCCGACACTCAACCGGATTCATATCCTAAGAGTTGTGTTAAGATTGTTAAAAAACCCACAGGGAAAAAGCTTAAAGCCAATGTCGATGTTAATTATAAGAGTAAAAGGGTCGTTCATTGGGTTTCACGATGTGCTCGAAACAAACCCAAACCCTGTGCAGACATAAAAAATACAATTGAGTTAAGTGAGGATTCAGATTCGGAGATTGAAAGGTTCTTGGCCGAAGAGTATCCATATTCATATGGACTTTGCCCTGACAGACCCTACGATTATGTTACCAACCTTCCACCATGTCTAAAGGACAATCCTCTTTTTTCTGGCATCAAACTCCGTGATGAACCTACATGTCGAATGGATGATTCTCCAGCTGTTAATACTATCAGTGCCAATACACAGTCTATATAGCCGCACTGTAATGAATGTCGATCCTGGATCGACAGGTATTACAAGGATGTGCCTTTACTATAGTCTCGGCTTAAATATTTGGAAGACCAAGTGGATTCGTTAACAAAGGAGAATAGCAGACTCCAATCCATAGCTCAAGCCAAAGACAAACGCCAAAAAACTACAGGGTCTATTATTTTTAAGAACGTGGAAGCAGCGACAACAATAGTAAATTCAAAGATTACTTGATTTGTTTGAATCCCTTAATTTGAGGTATGATCTTTTTAAAAGTTTAGTATGATTCTGTCTTTCTCAATTTAGGATAGACGATTTGTTTGCATAGATTACATTTTAATTTGTTTTGCTTGATTGAATAAAATATGATTCTAGTTATAATTATAACTAGCTAGAGAATCGTGAGATTATATAGCTAGTTAGAAAAATTCGAATTACTTGTTTTGATAATTGAAAATACATCTGAAATCTTTTTATTTTTATTTGTTTTCAGGAACTCATGATTTTCAAAGAGATATGAAGCACTGTTGGGATCTTCCAGCCATACCATCTTTATGTTTTTAATAAATAGATTAGGCTGTTAGTTTTTGGTATCAAGTAAAATCTAGGAGGTTGCATCCCCCACATTTTTTGGAACAGATTGGATGTTATCAACAGGAAACATTTTGTTCCTGGAACCTATNTGGGGCAAAAACTATGGATTTCTGACTCATAGACTTGAATAGAATATGATATTTGTCACAGCTTTAGCTTCTCCATATTGTGTTTTTATTCAAGTCGTGATTATTTTGATTTGTAATTAGATTATGATTTCTTTAGCTATCGTGGTTTATTGCAGATTGGTATGATAAAAAACTTTATATGTTATCCTTGTTTTATGTCCCATATTTAACATATGGTAATTATTATGTTCAAACTTGAGATTAAGAGATTTATCTCCATCATTTGTTGAACATTTATACACAAGTTTTCACAACAGGATTTATCTCAATGTGGCCACTTGTGAAATTATAAGATTGTTGTTACTATATCTCTTATATGTTCTATCATTCGGATTCAATCATTATTGCTTCAAGTTTACGAGAAGCATTTGTAGGATCTGTTGCAGGTTTGCCTCATCAGACAACGAAATTGGATGCTATACATAGGACCAATATGGGATGCGATAACAGGTCAGTTTGTTACTTTTATTTCATTAGTTTAATGTGTTGGAGCCGCCCTTGTTTTTCACCCTGCACAATTTTCAATTTTGATATTTGAGATCTAAAGTTGCTTTTCTTCCCCTTCCGGAGTCTTAAAACTCTGTAAATCTTGTCACCTAAGCATAAATGTTTTTCCCGCTTTTTAAAACAAAACCATTCACAAGAACATTTGCTCTTTTTGTTTTATTTCGTGGTATCGCCAGTCGGACACCTTATTTATGGAATTCACAAGTCCCGAGTCACGAAAATGCGAACTCGGTTCTAATTTTCGTCCAACAAAAGAAAAGGATAAAACCTTTAACCCTTAATTATACATCGTCGGGGTTTCGCGCCTCGGCATTCGTCGACTTTAAATTTTTTTTTTTACAACCCCGAGGGCCGAGAACGCGATAAATTTTTTATGACCTTAGTCAAGAACCAAGGGTAAAAAACTGACCATGGTTAAACTTGTTTCTCGGCACATCGTCGCCCGACTTTTTCTTTCGTAAATATAAGGTGTCCAAAACTCCGATTCGCGAAGTTGCGACATAATTATAGCGAGATTAATTAATTGCCTAATCTAAGATTTCCTTCTCTTAATTCGAGCCTTAATTATCACCGCATCGCGATATCGCGACTCGGCATGTCATTCTCCTAAAGGTTTGTCTTCGAATTCCCGAGTCACGATATGGCGATTAAGTTAATCATGTCATTAAGGATCCACCACATCACGATTATTGTTAATTAATGCTAAAATCGGAACTCGCAGTCTCGCGAGTTGTAAAGTCAAAACGTTAAAGGAAAATTCACGAGGTAGCGAAAAGCGAGGAAATCTTTAAGTCGTTAAGATTTGAAATTTTAGAAAAATGAAATTAAGCGAGGTACGTCCCGCACATCGAGGTTGGCACACTTCACGAGGGATTTACTTTCTCTCCATGACCCGATTTCCTATCAAAGCCGTCGAACATTGATGGCATTAATGTAAGATTTAGGGTAGATCCACGAACAAATAAGATCAGATTCATACAATAAATTTGGTTTTATTTTGCGATTTGAAAAACTTGTTTAAAAGGTACAGGGTTTTCAAATATATACGAAATATTTCATTCTGTTTTGAACATTTCTCGTAAGTGTACAGAGCTCACCTTTCTTCGAGGGAACTCATTTCCGCATGTATTCACAGGTCTACTGCAGAAGAGAAAAAAATCAAGCTTCAGCTATGGCACCAAGGAGAGCAGCTAAAGAAAATGTCGAAGTCGCAGCACAGGGTCCGGACAACGTCTCAGATACTTCTCCTCGGTCGGGCATCTCAATATCCACCTGGTTGTCTATTACAGATATCCTACAACCCGAGTTGGTAAACTATTCAGACTCTGATGACTATAACTATGATATTGTGAAGGACGGCCTGAAAACTAAGTACAAGACAATTGTTCAGTCGGTAATGCACCTGGTTGCAACCAGACCTCGGTTGCTCCCATACTACGACATGATCCGATGGGCATTGGATCACATCGACCTGCCTTCCCGAACTATCGTAAATGACCGACAGGCCATGATTGGGACTTTTAGGCCCGAGCATATCCAGTCTATGTATAAGATCCCAGCAACCTCTGAATGCACATATGGCAAGGAGTTCCTGGCAGACTTCAAAAAGAAGGAGTGCGAAGAATTTGACAAAACCATGCCAGACTTGATAAAAGATTGGGTGTCTCGTTCCTCGACATTCAGAGTGAACGACAAGGGTGTGTATTCGATTTCTTCGTTGGAGCCAAACTATATGTATGTGGCGATGATGACTTGTCAGCTTTTCGGATGGGAGGATACCGCGCATTTTTACGTCCAGTGGGTACCTCTCATCTTTTGGGTAGAAGAAGGTTCCTCATTCAATTGGGAAAAAATGCTCTCCGATAGTTTGTTCAACAGGGTCACCGAGTACCAGGAGTAGAAGGCAGCCGGGAAACCTTCCAGATTCTTCATGTCCGCGTATATCATGGATGCAATATGCTCCATGACGCCTTTCCCTTTGATGAATTGGGCTTGGAGTCCAACCGAAGAAAAAACTGTGCATGAGTACCACAACAAGCTGTGGGAAAATAATGCAGATAAGTTTATCTATGAGATTTTTAACTGGGTGGTGGTGCCCCTGCACGTCACCATTTTTGGTCTTTTGCCACCCCACATCTCAGATAGCATTGTTGAGAATCTGAGTCGTATCACAGACTGGTACGTGGAAGAGGAATTCTCTTATTTGAGAGTATTGGAGCTGTTGTTCCTCCTCTGGCGCTACCACTATTTATCCCCGACAAGCTATCTTGTCGCGAGATTGCTCGACAAACAGTAATCGGCGGAGTGAGCAAAGAGCTCAAAGCGTCATCAAAGAAGGTATGGCCATTTTTCCCTATTCGGCCAAATTCCTATTCCTTATTAGATTTTGGACATGCTAAGGCTGAAGTTGCAGCCATAGAAAGCTTGAGCTTAGTCTCTATCGAGTACAAAAAGCATGATCCCCAGGGAATTGTAAGCACTCATTTGGGAAATTGCGGATTAAAGAGGTTCGAGCATGAATGTTCGCCCTCAGATGATGTTTTCCGAGGGGCGAGGTCCTATTCGGAGGTGAAATTTTGAATCAGATCCCTAGCACCCGAAGACAGGGCCTCAGTTTTAAAATTTCAGGAGCATAGGAAACGATGTCTCCCCGTGGTGCTAGGAGGTCTGGGAATTTCTAAGGATAAAGAAAAAGAGGCCAGAAGTTCCGAGGGGTAAACCTCTAACCCCGAAAAACGTCAGGAAGGGGAGCATGAGAAGAACCCTGAGTAGGAGAAGAATCCTGAAACGCAGAAAAATCCCGAAAGGGAGAAGAGTCCTGAACAAGAGAAAAATCCAGAAAAGGAGAAGAGTCCTGAAAAGGGGAAGAGTCCCGAGCAGGAGAAGAGTCCCGAACAAGGAAAGAATCCCGAAACAGAAAAAGGGACGACTGACCCACCCAAAGAACATGGTCCAGAGGTGGAAGTAAAAAGCACAGACCCGCCAGAAGATCGAAATCAGGAGACAGGGACAGAGACAAAGACCTCTAATCCTCCGAAGGAGCCAGACTCCTTTGATACACCAGGTAAGGCCACGAAGCAAATCGGGGAACCTATCACCTCTGTCACCCCTTTGCAGTCAACACAAGGAAACATACAGGAGGGATGGATTTTCAGAGAAGAACTGAGACCTATAAGGGCAAAGGAACTCCCTCCTAATGAATTCTTCTTTGACAAAAAGAGAAAGGCAGTTGTGAAGAGGGAGTTCTCCCGTGAGGAAGGATCAACTGTCAAAAGGTTTAAAGTAATGACCGATGGGATGAACAAAAGGAAAGATGAATTTGCCATGGAGATTGCAGGGACGCTGGGAGCGTACGCGACGACAAATCAATTCTCGGTTGGGGCATTAAAGAATCAGCTTAAAGCAAAGAATCACTTGATCAAGACTCTTGAAGCCCGAGTAGCTTCGACTGCGGAAGACGCTAAGAGTCAAGAGAGTGGAGCAATAGAACTGGCCAAATTGGCCGATAAGAAAGAAATTGAAGTCCTCAGAACCAAGCTAGAACAAGCAAACTCAGTGATCCGAGAGGGTCGAGTGTAGTCGGGTCAGCAGAGAGAGAGGATCACACAGTTACAGGCTCAGTTGGAGGTCGCAGAAAGCAAGGCAATTGACATCGAGATCGTTAAATCCTGAGCAACCGATATTCGGAGCGGGATCTCCTCTACTCAACAGAGCCTGCTAAGCAAAGTAGGAAAGATTCAAGAGGACTGCTCGTTAATACATCAGATCTTTGAGAATCTGATTAACCAAGAACAAAATGCAGAAGCTGCTCGGGTCTCTTTCCAAGAAGCGGTGATCGCTACCAACAACAAGTTTTCAGGGCCTCCCAGGCTCACCACTACCGAACAAACTAGGGGTAATATCTTGTTAAAAGATTGGGAACATGATATTACTTCAAGCAAAGAGCGGGCTCAAAAAGTGACAAATTCGTTAGCAGAAGCCTGCAATGCCATAAATGGTGAGTTGTTAGAGATGGAGATTGGAGGCGACACAAAGGCTCTGAGACAGATGAATATAGATCGAATTTCTCTCGACATGAAAGAGAAGAATGAGAGGAATTCGGCAGAAATCGCTAGGATGGACAGGGTAGACCCGGCTCAGATCGACAAACATTTGATTCAGCCTAGTGCACAACTCGGCGCTCTTAAGCTCGTCAATGTACAAATAGATGCTAAACTTCCACAGTTAGCCCGAGAGTGCTATTTTGCCGAAGCCAGTTGTCGAGTCGAGCCTTCACAGCTTGTGACCCAGTTTGTAGACAGGTGTATCATGTACACTGAATCCATGCGAGGACAAGCACCTGGCAATCCTTGAAGATAGAATGGGTGAGATGGAGTGATTTCGCTCCCCCCAACTGTCAAGCAGAACCTTACAGCTTGTATTCCATTTTATGTACAAATG
>JASDQU010685648.1:0-11444 GCA_032191745.1 Picea mariana | reverse complement strand
TATAGAAGTGAGGCAAATGAATGATGATATTTTATTTCACAAGAAAAATATGCTACATATCTTCTTCACAAATGGAAACTAGAAAATTGTAAACCCATGAGCACACCTATCAATACAAATGAAAAGTTTTATGTAGAATATGGAGCAAAAAAGGTGTATGCTAAATCCTATAGAATTTTGGTAGGAAGTTTCATGTATCTTACTGCAACTAGACCTGATATTATGCAAGCAGTAAGTTTAATTTCTAGATTTGTGCAAATTCCAGGTAAGATTCACTTTACAGAAGAAGAAAAAAATTTGAGGTATGTCCGTGGAACTAGCAATTTTGGCATTTGGTATACTTCAACATACAATTTTGGGTTGGTTGGTTATACAGATAGTGATTGGGATAGATGTATTTATGATAGAAAAAGTACTTCAGGTTATGTTTTCAGCCTAGGATCAGTTGCAGTATCATGCTCTTCAAAGAAACAACCAATTGTTTCATTATCTTCTACAGAGGTAGAGTATATTGCAGCAACATCAACAACATGTGAAGCAATTTGGTTGAAGAGAATCCTAACAGATCTGAAACAAGAAAAATAAGACGCCACAATTATTCATTGTGATAATATGTCTACAATTTCCATAAGTAAAAATATAGTGTTTCATAGTCGCACTAAACATATTGATATCAAATATCACTTTCTAATAAATCATGTAGCAAAAGGAGAATTTGAATTAAAGTTTTTTAAAACACATGATCAACTTATTGATATCTTCACCAAAGGACTACCAAGAGAGAAGTTTCATTACATGAGAAAGATGTTTGGAATCACCCCATTAAGCATTAAGGGGGAGTGTTGAAGATAATGCTTGATTTCTATTATTGTAACCGTTGGTAGATTGTAACAGTGTCAACTAATTTTGATTATATTGTTTGCAGCGTAATTTAGGGATAGTCAGTGTTATCAGTGTAATTTAAGGTTATTCAGAATTAGCCTGGCATGATTAAAATTAGTTGCAGATAATTTTTAGCAACTTCCATATTTGTAGAAATTTGAAGACTATATAAGGATGTATTAGTTATTCATGAAAGATATGAGAAATTGAGAAGGAATGAGAAGAAATAATTTCAAGCATTGAGATATTTGATGTTTGTTACAATCTTTGTATTGTTTATTATGTTTTCTAACTGTAATTATCTCCTCATAATTCTACAGAGGCGACTTCAATAGTACCTAGTATCTGACAAGTTAAATTATCTCCCTTCTGCAATTAATCCTGGTCCAGGAAGACTCGCAATCAATGTGTGTTGAGGCAATGGTAAAGATGGATGGAAAAAGGTTTTCTTAACATCAAGGCCTTTGTGATTGATGAACACTTTGTACTTGTAGCAGTTGTTTCCATCCGTCATAGAGGTGGAGGAAAAGTTGGAGGAAGGTGTCATGGGATCATTAGAATAATAAAGAAGTTCAATAGATTGGGAATGTGCACTGAATCACCTCAATATTTTCATCTAGTTGAGCTCACAAGTGCAAGTGGCTACCGGTTGCTTCCAATTTATCAACTTATCACCAGACCTTTGCCACACTCTGTGTCTCTATCTCTACCTCTCAATACTTTCCAATCGGAGTAAACAAAACTGCAATGCAATGATACCACATTCATTTACAATTGCTTATTTATAGAACAAAACATGATGCCCTTCTATGTTATTGTTTGAGTATTTGATAAAATGAATTAAAACTAGTATAGTTTTAATGGGTAAGAAATTGATGTCCCAAAGTGTTATGGCAATTTATTTTCCCAATTAATTGCATAATTTTTTAGCAATGGGAAATTGGTGAATGGAATTTATTAACTAAGCTATTATTCACATAAATTATTATTGACAATAATAATAATAGTTTGATTTTAAAGTCTTGTAAGACAAGGGACTCCCCGCAGACTAGTTTAAAGTCTATTGAGGTATACATATCCTACTCTAAATTTGAACTTATAGTTTCCTAGGAGGAAACACATGTTCTTAACCATTAGTATTATTAAGTAACACTCCCAGCATTAAAAACTATTCAATTTACTCAATTATAAAACACACATGCACACACACATATAATATAAAATATTATTATATATAACAAGGCAATTGTCATTGGCTAAACGTTCTACCTTTTAGGTTTTTTGGCAAGAATCCAATGATGTAAATCTAGATAAAATCACTATTTTTTGTTGTTTAAATTACATATCAAGAGAATTTCTATAAAACTTCTTTTAACCAATATGCTAAGTACACAAATGCAAGTTGCAACTTTTAAAAGAACAAACTAGTACGGATAATGCATTGCAGCTCATTGATAATGATACTTTTAAAAGAACAAGCTAGTACGGATAATACATTGCAGCTCATTGATAATGATACTTTTAAAAGAACAAGCTAGTACGGATAATACATTGCAGCTCATTCATAATGATCTCTCTCAAGTCAAGAAAGACTTTGCATCATTAAAACATTAAAAAAAACTATATAACAAAGGTGAGACCCAAGGTAGGTAGGTATGAAGTGGTGTGCTGGTTTACTAAATTTATGTTAGGTATGAAGTGGTGTGCTGGTTTACTAACTATATTACATTCTACTTGCATAATGGTATTGTTAATTGCTTTCATGACTAAGCCTTGAGCTATCAATTTTTATCCCTTATCTTGTGTGCAGTTAAATAATAATAATTAATGGATTAAATAATATCTAATATTTGGTCGACGTGTTGGCATAACCCGGAAAGATAGCATGAGCTATCAATTTTTATCCTGATCTTATCTTGTTTGCTGTTAAATAATAATTAATGGATTAAATAATTGTGTAATCTAATTGTTTTATATTTTTGTTTTTTTTATATTTTTTGATGATATTTATTGGATAAGTTAATTTGAGTGGTTAATTATGTATAATTCTAGTGTTTCATGAATTTTTCAACACCTTGAATCTATTTTTGCATTCCAAAAATAAAATTTAAAAAACATAAAGATGTGATGAAAAAAGAAAAAAACATAAAACAATGCTTTAAATAATATCTAATTATTGATCACCGTATTGACATAAAGAAGATCACTAGCGTTCACTTAATTTGACAGAAAAATAAAAATTTATGCATAGTACAGGTTACAAATTTTATAATAAATAGAAGTTGCAACTTGCAAGTCTCATGCATAACACATTGCATAAGTTACAAATATTATATCACAGGTTGCACAACACCTACAAGCTAAAGTGAAAGTCTAAAGGGAAGAAAAGATGAAGGATTCATAAGCAAACTTAATATTAAATTGCAATTGCAGTGATGAAAATTGTCTTAGTTTAGTTGCAAACTTATTTTCACATTATATTTGGTTTTTGAGAATCCAAATTTAAATACCTTACCACATGTATTTTTAATGTTTTCCTCAATCTTGATAATAAGAATAAACATGGGTGCAGTAGCCCTATCATGAGCTCTATTTTATTTCATTTTAGAAACACTAGTAGTTGTTACAATTCAATAATATTTATTATTTCATTATATTAATAACTATAATTATTTCAATTTTTCCAATCCATAACTTTTATTATTATTTTTACAACAACCATTAGTAACTACATTTTTCCTTTTCTCGTAAGTTTAGCTATGCATCATACTACTTAGTGTTTTGTCGATTGTTTTTGTACAATAATTGAATCTATGTTGAATTAAGACATAGAAAGAAGTTGAAACTTCTTATTTGGTGATTTTCAAAATTGAAACCTTGTGGAAGCTAAAAAAATTACTTGTCAAATTTCAACCCTAACCCGAATAGATAGAGACACATTAAGATTAAAATTATTTATTAAAAGACTTTAAAACATTTAAAAACTTTTATTTTATCAAAGTTTTAATTTAAAAATGTTAAATTGAACCCATGACTCGTTCTTGTCAATTGCATTAAGGAGCGAAGATGACTCTTTCTTGTCACTTGCATTAAGGAGCGAAGATGACTCTTTCTTGTCACTTGCATTAAGGAGCGAAGATTCCTAATATAACAAGCACTGCATGGCAGCGTAGTCCCTGCCAAGTTGGAATACACGTGGGAAGCAAGTTGAAGTAACAATAGAATAGTAATAACGCAACAAAGGTTCCTGGACACAAAAAAATTAGCATAGAATAGAATAGTAATAACGTCTGTTACATCAACAAAGGTTCCTGGACAAAAAAAATTTAATGTCTCTTACATCAACAAAGGTTCCTGGACACCAAAAATTTAGCATACAATAGGACACAAAAAAATTGAAATTTATCAAAAATTAACAATAGAGTAGTAATAACGTCTGAAATTTATCAAAAATTAATATAACGCAACAAAGGTTCCAACAAAGGCATAATGTTTGTTACATATTTCTGGAAATTTAAATGCGTTTGTCATATAGACTGGGATTGGGGCTCCTGCGGACCATAAAAAGAAATAAGTACAAGAATTAGAAATGTCAAAAGAAGAAGTGCGCCACAGTAGAGAGGAAGACCTGAAAAGAAGAAATTGGAAGTTATGAGTGTCTGGTTACAATTTTCTATTTAAAGAGGTATAATAACTGGATTGATAAAGAAAACAAGATAACATTATAGACTTACTATGAAGCCAATGCATTTTTGTTGTTGTCGTCGATGGTCAGTGGAATCATGTCAACTGGTTGTTTCCCTTCCTGGATGAAGTTGTCCATTCTCAATTGGAACCATTCTTCAATGTAGTTTCTCATGGGGGTCATGTTGATTTCATCCCGGATTTCTATGTCGTAAAGGTAATTTTCTAATTTCCTTAGATCCATTGAAATACTATGCAGAATCTGTTCAATTTCTTCATTGTGTGTCGAATAGTCCAGTACCCAGTGCTCGAGCTCATCTACACGATGTTTAACTATGATATAAAACTTTTCGAAAGACAACCCCTTTAAAATATCAAGTTGTTCATCGAAAGCTTCTTTGGTCATTGACAAGGATTTGAGAATTAAGTTTGGTTCTTGAACCTCGTTGGTAATTCCAGTTAATTCTATTTGGATCAAGTTTGTGAATAATTCTTTCTTTTCTAATATGGCTTGTTTACATGACTCGACAATGAGCTCCAGGTTCTTAACTTTCTTTTGCCAGCATGCTTTTACTTTTTTGGTCTGCTTTGGGGAGGGGAAATTCTCTTATCTTCTTTTCAGTTCCGAGGTGTTGATGGCATGGTTGGCAAAAGGGGTCAGCACCTGTTCACAAAAATGTTTATCATTTTTTAAATTCGTCTGCAAATGTTCGAGCAAATCATTTTCCCTCTTTCAGAAGGAAACTATGTTTTGTGATGTTTCCCATGCTTCAGTAACTAGCTACATTCTTTTCTTGATGTTATTCTAAACAATGGCTCTAGACAATGCAAGGAGGGTAGAGGATACTTTCATCTTGGCTGCAGTGGTAGCAGGAATGTTTTTTGCTAAAGGACTGACAAATTCTAGGGTGGCAATGAAAGCCTCCTCAAATTCCTTGAGGCGGTCTTTCAGTGTGGCATTTTCCGCTTCAATTCTTCCAATGGAATCATCAAGAGCATCACCAGTTACGTGATGAAATAGGGAGATTTGGGATGGCTGCATTTTCCTAAAGTTAATCTATGTGCGATATTTTCCTTTTCTATTTGTTACATCTCTCTTTTCAATGACCATATTTTTTGATTGGCTGTCAAAAACATTGCTCTGGAATACAAAGGATTCATCTTCGTAAAAAATGTCGGTCTCAGCTATTTCCATTGTGGATGGACAAACTTTGTGAATGTGCTCAGTTTCAATTTCAAGTTGCAACTGTCCACTTTCAATTTCAGGTTTGTCCTCCTGTCCTGCATTGTTTTTTCTCTTCTTCGTCAGTGGAATTTTGTGAGAAATATCAATTTTTATGCGAGGAGGGTTCTTATCTCCTCCTTCGTTTGAAGATTTTTGGGTTTCTTTCTTACTGGGGTGGGCCATTGAAGCGATGCTCCATCATGTCGTGCTCTTGGGAGTGCTGGCAGGGGATTGAGCACTCTTCTCACAAAATGCTTTTCCCTATTGTCTGTACAATTCAGTCGTGCTTTGCAATGTCTCTACGTCACAATCGCCAGAAGTAGGATTGTTGTCATCATTGTCCCTGTCTTTGGCTAGGTGTCTATGGATAAAAGAGTTGCTAAATCCAACTGCTAGTAAATGTTCTCAAAAAATCACATTAGGGTCAAACCCTTTTAGCCTTTCAGCATATGCCAGGTTCAATTTCTTGAAATAGCCAGAAAATTTGTCAATCTTGTTGACGTTTCTACACACGAAGTCCCCGACTTTCGAGGGCAGAAGAATGAACTTTTTTTTTTCTTGTCATGAAAAAAATGCAACCAGTGGTTGTATTTCCCTACTATTTATGCAACAAACATCTTGTCTGTGATGTGGCATGGAAGGAAAGCAAGATTTTCCTTGGAGCCAAAAACCATTAGTACACTGTGATTTTCCTTTTGTTCAAGTGTGCCCTTCCTGTTCAAAAACTTGGTTGTCTGGCTAGACATCCATGGAGCATCCTTCCCTAATAATAAATCTTTGAAAACTGAGACAAAGTCATAAAAAACTTCATAAAAACAATGGGAGGCCTTGTGCCTCCACAGGGCCTGGTACCAGAATGTTACTGGGTCGAATCCACAGTTTATGTTCTTGGAAAGAGACAGTTTTGGAAACGGACTGCAATGCACTATTGCGAAAATCAAGTAGGATGACATATAAAATTTATTCCATTCTTTGAATCATGACAAATGGGAACAAATCTCAATGGATATTAGCTTCCCCCAATCGAAAATGAATTGTGCCTTGACTGTGAAGTACAAAATATAAATAATTATATGGGAAATGCTTGTCGTGGATGTCTGTCCCGTTATTCTTGTAAACAGCCAAGCAATTTCCCGGAATGGATTTCTAAAGGAACTTACCTACAACTTTGTGATATCTTCAGGAACTAATGTCAGGTCTTTGAGTAACTCGACTAAGATGTCTAATCGATTATCGTGTTTTTCTAGGAACTTCTTGTAGTCTTGTCTTCTAAAGATCAATGTTCGCTACGAAAATTTTAACATCTTGCAGAAGACCTGAGGTGACAAATAAACGGGAGAATGGTTGCGCAGTGGAATAGTTCTTTGGCTTGGAATATATTTTCCGACGCACCAAGAGACCACCTCCTTACAGTGAAAAACCTTAGGGACGCAGCCTGCACGAGCAATTCCAGAGGTCCAAATCACTTTGTTCTGGGAAGAACGAGATGAATAGTAAAAGTATGCCCTGGACCACTTGAAGTTCTGGTCCTGATGTCCAAAGATATTTATTGTATCTCCACAAAACTGTTGTTGACCTACTGCCATAAGTTTACAATAACGTTTGTTTGCTCCAGACGATGAATGAAATGAAACGTTGGAAGGGATAATATAACGTTGCGCAAATCTTTGTCTAATGCATGTGAATGGGAGATATCCTGGAGACTTTCTCTCTTTAATGACAATTTCAACAATTGTTGCATGATGAGTTGTTAACATTAAGCACTAGTAATTGCATACATAGAAATGTGAACATGGCAGATACAACAATGAGCGATTAAGCATTGTAGATTTCTTGAACGGGACAACACGACGACCCGTGTTTGAGATGAACAATTGGAAGGGACAATATAACTCTCCCCAAATCTTGGTTTAATGCTTAATAATGGGAGATCTCCTCGAGCATTTCGCTCATTAATGACAATGTTCACGGTTTCTGCATGGCCAACTGTTAGCATGAAAGGTTTCTAATTGCATACTAAGAAAGAAGTACGGAGGTCGTGGGGATGGGAAAAGCATATTCAAAATAAGGTTAGAAGGTACAACTGTTTGAGGTGAGGGCACGAGGGTCAAATTGCATGTCTCATAAATTTTTGAGTGGAATACGTGTAACACCGAAGAGGGTATGATAGGACAGTCCAGAGTGCAATTTGTATATCACTTGTAAGATCATAACTAATGTATATTAGGAAGGACAGGAAGTTAGTGGGGATGGAAGGCAGCGACAAATACTTTGAAACATTGGTGACCCATTTTAGAGTGAAGCTTGTGAGTTCGAGGAGTCCGTGGTGGAATTGTAGATCACGAAATTTTTGAGTGCACAGTGTATATCATGGAACAAGAAGCAACAAATTTCGAAAGTCCCAACCCAACTACCGCAGCCATAAAATTGGCTAAGTATGGAAAGGAAAAACGGTCAGTCGGATTTGTAATGTGAGCATATAGATGGAGAGGAAGATATGTTAGCCTACCAACACTAGAACCCATGATCATAGAAAGGTGACCAAGTATATAAACAGAATGCGATAATACATGGGAAGAAGAAAAGGGAAAAAGAGATAAGGAGTCTGCGCTGGAATTGTAAATCAGGGAAATTTTGAGTGCAAGATGTATATCACGGAACAAGAAGCAATAGATTTTGAATGCGCCAACTCGAAACATTGACTAAGAATTCGAGATTTTGTGAACCTGTTAACTCGAGGATCCAAAATAGGCTGACAAGGTCTCCCCAAAAGACGTCAGGCTCCGACTGTCAAATTGTATCGCTCATAACATTTGAATGCATAATCTCTAACACAGAAGAGGGACGATGTCGGAACCTGGTAGTCAATTTGTATATTGCGGAGGGCTGGATGCCAACTGTTTCATACCAGTGTGTGCAATTGTCACTAGTAAGAGCATAACTAATGTATATTAGAAAGGACAAGAAGTTAGTGGCGATGGAAGGCAATGACAAATACTTTGAAACATTTGTGAACCGTGGTAGAGTGAAGCTTGCGAGTTTGAGGAGTCCACGGTGGAATTGTAGATCACGGAAGTTTTGAGTGCAAGATGCATATCACGGAACAAGAAGAAGCAGAGTTCGAACCATAAAATTGGCTTAGTATAGAAAGAAACAGTGGTCGGTCGGATTCATCATGGAACAAGAAGCAGTAGAGTTTGAATGTGCCAACCCGAAACAATGACTAAGAATTGGAGATTTCGTGAACCCGTTAACTTGAGGATCCGAAATAGGCTGACAAGGTCTCCCAAGAAGATGTGAGGCCTCGACGGTCAAATTGTATCGCTTAGAACATTTGAATGCATAATCTGTAACACGGAAGAGGGGACGATGTCGGAACCCGGTAGTCAATTTGTATATTGCGGACGGTTGAATGCCAACTGTTTCGTACCAGTGTATGCAATTGTCACTAGTAAGAGCATAACTAATGTATATTAGAAAGGACAAAAAGTTAATGGGGATGGAAGGAAGCGACAAATACTTTGAAACATTTGTGAACCATGGTAGAGTAAATCTTGCGAGTTCGAGGAATCTGCGGTGGAATTGTCGATCACGAAATTTTTGAGTGCAAGATGTATATCATGGAACAAGAAGAAGTAGATTTCAAACCATAAAATTGGCTAAGTATGGAAAGCAACAGTGGTGGGTCAGATTCGTCATGTGAGGATATAGATGGAGATAAATATATGTCAGTCCGCCAATGCTGGAGCCCGCAATCATAGAAAGGAGACTAAGTACATAACCAGAAAGCGAAAATACACAGGAAGAAGAAGAGGGAAAAAGGGCTAAGGAGTCCGCGGTGGAATTGTAGATCACATAAATTTTGAGCACAAGATCTATATCACGGAACAAGAAGTAGCAGAGCTTGAAAGTGCCAACCTGAAACAGTGACCAAGAATTGGAGATTTCGTGAATGTGTCAACACAAGGATCCAAAATAGAGCGACAAGGTCTCCCTAGAAGAAGTGAGGCCCCGGCGGTCAAATTGTATCGCTCGGAACATTTGAATGCATAATTTGTAACACAGAAGAGGGGAAGATGTCGAAACATAGTAGTCAATTTGTATATTGTGGAGGGCCGGATGCCAACAGTGGTGGGTCAGATTCATCATGTGAGGATATAGATGGAGATAAATATATGTCAGCTCGCCAACGCCAGAACCCGCGATCATAGAAAGGAGACTAAGTACATAACTAGAAAGCGATAATACACGGGAAGAAGAAGAGGGAAAAAGGGCTAAGGAGTCCGCGGTGGAATTGTAGATCACAAAAATTTTGAGTACAAGATGTATATCATGGAACAAGAAGTAGCAGAGTTCGAAAGCGCTAGCCTGAAACAGTGACCAAGGATTGGAGATTTCGTGAATGTGTCAACACGAGGATCCAAAATAGGGCGACAAGGTATCCCTAGAAGACGTGAGGCCCCGACGGTCAAATTGTATCGCTCGGAACATTTTAATGCATAATCTGTAACACAGAAGAGGGGAAGATGTCGAAACCCGGTAGTCAATTTGTATATTGCGGAGGGCCAGATGCCAATTGCTTCATACGAGTGTGTTCATTTTTCACTAGTAAGAGAATAACTAATGTATATTAGGAAGGATAGGAAGTTAGTGGGGATGGAAGGCAATGACAAATAATTTGAAATTTTTTTGAACCATGGTGGAGTGAAGCTTGCGAGTTCGAGGAGTCCGCGGTGGAATTGTAGATGACGGAAGTTTTGAGTGCAAGATGTATATCACGGAACCAGAAGCAACAAAGTTCGAAAGAAACAACCCGACAACCGCGGCCATAAAATTGGCTAAGTATGGAAAGGAACAACGTTCAGTCAGATTCGTCATGTGAGGATATAGATGGATATGAAGATATGCCAGCCTGCCAATGTTGGAACTCGTGATAATAGAAAGGAAACTAAGTATATAACCAGAAAGTGATAATACACGGGAAGAAGAAAAGGGAAAAAGGGTTGACTAGGCGGTGGAATTGTAGATCACAAAAACTTTGAGTGCAAGATGTATATCATGGAACAAGACCAGCAGAGTTTGAAAGTGCCAACTCGAAACAGTGACCAAGAATTGGACATTTCATGATCCCGTCAACATGAGGATCCAAAACAAGATGACAAGGTCTCTCCAGAAGATGTGAGGCCCCAACATTCAAATTGTATCGCTCAGAACATTTGAATGCATAATCTATAACACGGAAGAGGGGACAATGTCGGAAGTCGATAGTTAATCTGTATATTGCGGAGGGGTTGATGCCAACTGTTTCATACCAGTGTGTCTAGTTGTCACTAGTAAGAGCATAACCAATGTATATTAGGAAGGACAGGAAGTTAGTGGGGAGGGAAGGATAGGAAGTTAGTTGCAGAACTCCAGGCGTTGTTTGGAGCTCGCGGAAGATTCAAAACACAATTTTGAAACCGTCAATCCAGGAACCCACAATCGAAAAAGTGTGCCAAGTATGGAACACAGAAACGTTGGTCGGGACTTGTTTTCGCTAATATATTGAAATTTGTAATAGCTTTTCGATTACTTGGCAAGATATTTTTTGCATGTTTCTGGACAAGTTCTGTACGGATGGTTGGTTGTCGAGACTTTTTCTTATTAATGATAA
>JASDQU010685647.1:23978-40072 GCA_032191745.1 Picea mariana | reverse complement strand
ATGAAATGCTATTGATTGTTAATTATGGCAGTAACTCATATGAATACTCTGTGTAGAATGTGTTTATTTGTTTAAATGCATGGGATTTATAATACCTGTATGAGTTATGTGCAAAGTGGTGTTATAGTCTTCTTTTAATAGCGTTTAAACCTTGGTAGCCAGAAAAGGAGCACTACATGTTTTCTTTTCCCTCTCTCCATTGCCTGCTGTGTACAAGCTGGATGACGTAATGCTCGAGAGTATCTGGGCTAATAATTTTCCTTTTAACCATAGAAGCCCTCAAACTTCACACATGAAGCTGCAAAGGACTGCAGCCCAGCTATTTTGAGCTTGGCTAAAGGTCAAGCATAGGTCTAATGTTAATTGATTTGGAAAATATTCCCTTATCACTTCTCAGGAAGTAACAAGTCACATTTTCCCTTTCTTTGTACTGTCTCTGTTGCCCACTGTGTACAATCTTGAAACTTAATACTCGAGGCTATCTTGGCTAAGGAATTTCGTTTTTAAAATTTGTCCTTGATGGTTGGTTCGTACCTCAACAGGGGGGTAAAACTTATTCAGAAACTCATTATCCATTTTCTAAAACAACTTAGATCAATGATCCACTAATTGCCACTACAATAACTACAATGTGTGATTGTCAAATATAATATTAATATTTTAGAATTACTATAGGAAACCATGAAATAAATCTATAACATTAAAACTCTTCATCAATTTGCAAATTTGATCTGCCGAAGAAGCTGAATAGACTTTCTAGGTTTGAAAATAATACTTGCCATGGTTCACATCTATAAGCACGTAATAGGTTTCTGATGTGTTGTGGATTTTAAAACCATAAATCATTTTAAAACCATAAATCAATTCAGAAGACTCTGAAAATTCTGCTAGTTTGCTGCCGTTATCTGAATGTGATTATTGAGAGGAAATGATGGATGGGAGAAAGTAGCATCTAAGAGGTCATAATCTCAAATATGAAAATGGTGTTATTCTCTCGGTGCACTCCACAGTGCATTTTGGATGAGATGCCTCACGCTAATGTAATAAAGACGTGGAAAAATTGACATCCGATGTCTAAGTAATAAAAGAAAAAAATAATAATGAGCCGAAAGAAGATGTCCTCTTTAACCCCATTTCTTCCAAGTGTCGAGAGGTTTGCATCTGGTTTATTTTTGATCCCTCTTTGTGTTTAATATATCCTGCGTTAAGATGGATCTATGCTTGTGAATCTCTCTTTTGGATTGTTTTTTTATGATTGCATTTTTTTGGCATGCAATATCTCCATGTGAATTGTTCCAGATTTACTATTTTTGTACCATTATAGGTACTGCAATCAATTTGTAGATACAGTCCCTTAACACCTCAATCCAGACTTTGGACCATGTGATTTTTTAGTCTTTCACAAATACACGTTTCCCATCAGAGTTTTGCTTTATTAACTGCTATCATCTTACCATTGCTTTTGCTTCTTTGCAGGACCTCAAGTGCTTCGTGTTCTCTCTCATTGGTTTGCATTTCAAAATTAAGCCGATCTAGACATAAATGGTTGCACATACATGCATATGCATATTATATGATTTGAAGATTTATATTAAAGAGTACAATGGACCTTTTTGTACGCTAGCAGCTCCGGAAGGACTGATTAACATGGATGTGAAGTCTTTTTTCCAAATATTTATTTGTACTAAAGAACATGACATACCTTTGTAAGCAAGCAGATCCTGATGGATTGATCACGATGTGTATGTGAATCGTGTTTCCAAACTTGAGAATTACTGTAGGCCAGTCATTTCTATATTTTTTAGTGTAAGCTGGTCGGTTGATTCATTTTTGTTCACAGGAATTTTGTGTGGCTTCTGAACTGTTGTAATTATTCAGCATTTCAAGTTGCACTTTTTGGTGGCGTGTTATGCTCGTGGGTCATAACACGTGGGTGGATTTATACTGGTTTTTGACTTTTTTCTATGAGCAAATTTTATTACTTGGATCGTCCCTAATTTTTAAATAACTGCTAATTTCAGCGTTCTTCTCGAAACAAAATAAGAAGGGAATAAATCATGGATAACCTACTAGTTAAATTGTTTTATATTAAACCTTTCTGCTTCATGAAGGATAACAATTTTTTCACAACCTGAGCCGAATTTTCCTCGGCATTGTAGTGTTCCATTTGAGTGGTAATAGAGATGGATGGATGTTTATATGTTTATTAACGCATGTGCGATAGCCATCTAACTAGAATCTCATAGCATAATTCTTCGTTTTTCATGCATTGCCAATGTCAAGAACAATACCATTCATATATGTCTGTATATTGCCCCTTTTTTGCGTGCTGTGCACAAGATGATGCTCCGTTGTCATGGAAATGCCCAGATTTCCACACGTTACCGATTTTGTAGGCATTGTCTTGGAAAATGACGAGCCCTGCTTTCTATATATATATATATTTTTAATGCTACGACATAAAATTGTATTAAATTTAAAATGAATACTGTTTATTGAAAGCCAATTCATTTCCCTTCGAATTCTGAGAATAATCCCAAGACGTGAGCGATGTATGTGACGAGGAAAAGGATATTTACGAGGAAGAAGCTGTATAGTAAGCTGGCTGTGATTTCAATATATCAAATTATGAACAGTTTATAGTTTCTTAATATATCATTAATATGGAATCTTTTAGAAATGTGTTATCAGCATCTATCCTTGGTTGTCAAACAAGGATAGAGGTCAAGTGCTTTTGCCATGCTTGAGTAGAGGTTGTATGGACTTTAAATAGATCCACATTAGTTTATTGAAATGGATCTTTGCCTCGTTATATTTCTAGAAAGTTCTCGAAAGACCTTGATAATCAAAATTGAAAGGACTGCACAACTTCATTTCGTTTCATGGTTTGAAAGGGATATGAAAAGGATAAGAAGAAAATCTTTTTCTATTTCAATAGCAGTAAAGGATTGTAGATATAGCGGAAAAGGTCAAATGGGTTTGGATGTCTTGTGAAAATAATGATACCTGAATGTAGATGATATAATATACATGTGGGCCTAATGGTTAAGAACATGTGTTTTTTCTTAAGAGGTCACAGGTTCAAATCCAGAGGGGGGTAGGGTATGTATACCTTCGTAGACTTTACCAGGCAAATCGCTAGGCGGAGGGGGGTCCCTTGTCCCACAAACAAGGGGGTCTCATACACCAATTTGGTGTGCTGGCTTGGCCGTGACCTTAAAAATAGATTATTATTATTATTATTATAAAGGGCCAGTTAAATGTTTCTGTTAATGTGGAAGTCGTTGAAACATAAATGGATCCCATGCATCTTTAAGATGTGCTAGGTCTTTTAAAGATTACAAAGGGTAGTGTTGGAGATGATTTAGAAAGTTGTGATGAAGCTTAAGTTAATAGAGACTACATTTCTTTCAAAGAAGTTTTTATTGAATAACTCAAGGGATGTTTCTGCATATTTGTGGTTGGTATTTCTATATTTGTGGATGACATCCCTAGTAAATTTGTTGGCATAGACTAGTGCAACTAGTTTTGGTGTTTTGAATTGGGCATTTGCTGGCACAAGAGTTAATAAGGCCACTGTCAATGGTTGCATGAAATCTTGACAAATCTCCAATACCACATTAAAAACTCTGGAGTATGATGAGTGTCAATTAGGTGATCATTAAAAATAGGTCAACCAATCTCTTTTCTCTAAATCAAATAAAGTCAATCAAGTAACCTATAGTCTTGGAAAATGAGGAATGCAAATGGTGGTGGAATAAAAGCGATGGCCGAATTCATTGATTAGTGACAAGTAAAAACATGGCGACCAATCTAGTTTTGTTGGATCAAGTCAATTATGAATCCTATAGTCTTGGAAAACGAAGAATGCAAATGGTGGTGGAATGATAAGTGATTGTTAAATTGATTGATGTGCATGGTTAGTGGATTCCATGTTGTTACTTTAATGCGAGAAAATATAATATACAAAGAGGTGATTATTTGAAATGATTAGCACAAGGCATGTGAAAATGGATTTAAAAAAATGGGAAGGTACCTTTCATGTAACTTTAGATAAGAAAATCATGTAGATCTTTTTCTTTAAAACTTGGTGGGCTAGCTTGAGTGGTTGAGACCTATGAATAGCAAGAAGTAGGTTTTAGGTAAGTCCTCGGGGTGGTTGCCTTTGCGTATGCAGGTCTCATTGATGTCCTTGTTGGGTTAGCGTACAATAATTTACATCATCCATTATACATTGGGTATCATTCTTGGAACGAGGGGAAGTGATTGGAGTTTCCTATGGATGTGTTTTCCAAGGAAAAAAAAAAAGAAAACTATTAAGGGCTAAAGGATTTGAAATCAATTTCCAAAGTTAAAAGACAAACTATACCGATAATTCAACATGCATGAAAAAGAAGAGAAATCAAATCCATTAAATGCCACACTCTTCATAAAGAAGCCATGAGAGGTCAAGATTAGAATAAAAAATCCATGAGAGGTCAAGATTAGAATTATCCTAATTATCATCAACATTCTATTGTAAAGATGTGTGATAAACACATCCATTTCAGATGGTTACTCAACCTTGACATAATTGTTCAAAGAAGCCATGAAAGGTCAATATTAGAATAAAGAATCCATGAGAAGTGAAGATTATAATTATCCTAATTATCATCAACATTCTATTGTAAAGATGTGTGATAAACACATCCATTCCAGATGGTTACTCAACCTTGACATAACATCCATTCCATAACATCCATTCCAGATGGTTACTCAACCTTGACATAATTGTTCTTTTCTACTAGGAGGTAACCTTGACATAATTGTTCTTTTCTACTATGAGGTGTTGTCCATGTGTGATTACTAATGTACTCCTCGATGTGCCTTTTAAACTCATTCTAATCTTATTAAAATGTTGATAGAGAGTCAATATAAACGACATTTGCTATGATGGGGTGCATCCATAGAGATTATTATTGTACTTCTTGTTATGCCTGCTGTAAAACATTTGAGTATATTATTTTGATTATTCGTGATTTTTTTATTTATATGGCCATGGACATAATTGTAAATGGATTTTTTTATTTGTATGGCCATGAACATAATTGTAAATGTCTCTGGGTGATATTCAAATATGATCAAAATGTTCATTGGATATAATGCCTTGAATTATTATGATATTTTAAGGGTTTTTTTTGTTTATTTGATATGCCAATGCACAAAAAAAAATATTACAAATGCTGAACTAGGATATTTTATAAGATTCTTAAGATTGCACTTTTTTTAACACAAGAAAACCATTCACATCCAACCTCACAGAATAATCATTGTGTTTTAAACAATTGCCCAAAAGAGGCCATTGAAATTTTTGGAATACTCGGCTGTCAAATGAGTCGACACTTCTGAGCAGGTTATAACTTCTATTGGATGACTAGCACCATGTGAGCTTTTCTGGACTTGAGCAAGCCTCATTGTAGTTAATGATCAAGATGCAATGTATAGATTTACTCCAGGTTTGGTTTTGGTCTAATCTCCTATTTGGAATCCTCCTTTCCTCCCTAGGCCATTGCTAAGGCTACCTAAGTTTGGATCACTTGCAAGTTTTGACTCAACCAGGTTCATTGCCTTACATAATAGTAAAAGGCAGAACCCTTGTTATAGCGTAACGACTTGCCAAGGTCCAAGTATAGTGTACATTTACCCATTGTGTAATAAAAACACCCCTTTCATATGTGCTCCACTATGAATATTTTTATTAATGTTTAACACATTTTTAAGTGCACGTCGATGAATTTTTTTAGAAAGATTTGTCAAATCATTATCATTTTGCAACTTAATGATAAGTGATGATATAATAAACTTGAATGATTTTTAATCCATATTAGATATTTTAGAATTTTTTTTGTAAAGCCACTATCATTTTGCAAGTGAATTTAAGAGTAGAAAAATCAATTTTGAAATTCTCATTACTAATTTACTATTGTGTAAGAAATTACTAATTTACTATTGGGAAGTGCCTGGATTTCCATACTTTGTTTTATTGATCTAATTATTTTTATTTACACCAATATTTTCATAATACAAGTAAACCAATATTTAACAAGTATTCATTTCATTTTTCCTTTAGTAAGATTGAAAATTATAAATTTATATAAAGCAAGATTTAAGAATCCAACAAATTAATAGGGAACTTACACACAATGTTATACACATTGTTAGTTATAAGTTAAAACTATATAGTCATCTGAGAAAGAGAATCACATACAAACAAGTTTATGCACTATTTTTATTAATTGAGAGAAAGCAAATTAATGCATTTTAGGAACTTAAATTCACATAGAAAATGAGTTTACACAATTTACAAAGTTTGAACTATGATTATTTAATTATGTATTGTAAGCTATAAATGGTGATACCACTTGGTCTTTATGTACCGTTTTTAATGATCTCTTTGAAAGACTTAAAGTCACATGGAACACAAATTGTTCACAAAACTTAGGAAGTTTGAATTATAACTAGTCTAATTATTAATGAAGTTTGTATTATAACTAATCTAATTATTTATTGCAAGCTACAAATGGTGGTGGATTTTAAACCGTTCACTCTTATAAATTGTATAATGAAGCATCTATATTAATGATTCATAGTTTCCTTCATAGTATTTGAAGTTTTTCTTGAGTATTAAATAATGAAAATCATTGTTCTACTTATTTCTGGATTTTTTTCTCTTTTAAGATGATGGTCCCCATCAACTTTAGGTTTATATTTTATTTATCCATTTGTTACTTCTTGATGATGGTCCTCATCAGCTTTTAGGTTTATATTTTATTTATCCATTTGTTACTTCTTGTACCATTTGCTTGTTTGAGAATTTTATCCTCTCTTAGCTTGGTTCAATTCAATTTCTCCTTATTTAGTAGTTTCAATTATTTTTTCTAGTACTTGCTCTTGCTACAACATCACTCACCACCTCTTCACCACACTTTTCATTCTATATAGGGTTCACTAGTTTCGATTGGTTTGCATTGAACACTTTGTAAAACATGCATACAACGACAAGTTCAATCTAAAAACATGTCTTCTAGGATGTTGTAGGATTTTGAAATGGGCACATATAATGTACTTAATCTCTTTATGTGGGTCTTTAAACCTCTCTTTTGATAGATATAATCACACTGAGCTTACATCTCTAAAGATATGCTTAGAAGTTCATCATTCCTTGTTTTCTACTTGGTTTGTGCTTCTTACAAGTTGCTTTGTACCCGTTCATGAATTTACCTTAACTTCTTCACATGTCTTACAACATGGAGTTCCTCGTTCTACCCCCTGATTTGGTCCAAGGTTTGAAAAGGAATCAAAATGACATTTGTTATGAAAATCAAAATATGTTTCAAGTTCCCCCCAACAAGGGAACAATCTGGTTATTTCTTATACATTCAAGTGGGAGGTACGTCTCCTCACTATGATTCACCCATGTTGTGTTAGTAGCATATGAGAATCCATAGTGACTTCTAAAAGCACCAGAGAATCGAAAACCCTAACCTTGATAACCAAGGAATGGAGTTAAAACCCTTGTCGAAAGGAGGGAAAGGGGTTCGACTTATGTTATAGCAATATCCTTTTCATTAGTAGAGCAACAACTAAGAGGAGTAGAGAGATAACATGCCATAGAAGACTATTATGTAGGGCATTGAAGCATAGCTCCACAAGGACCTCATTATTTTGCCTTGTACTCTTTATTGATTAAGAAGAAGGCATAATCCTTCATTTCTTTGTGGCTTTCCCAGGTTAAGTATTGTGTATATGGTGTTCCATTGCATGTCTCTATCACTGTGGTTCCATTCTTATTTGTTAGTAGTTAAGGAATCCATATAGTGTTTATTTTTCTATTAAATCCTTGAAAATACAAAAAAATTAAAATTAGTTGTGTAGTCAATTAAAATTAGTTGTGTTGTCAAGCAAAAGCTCATTGCAACGATTGTAAATTTAAGTTATGTTTTGGTGAACTAACCATTGAATATCCAAGGTGGTTTACACCAATTTGATACAACACTGGTTTTCTTTGGGAATTTGTGTGGTATGAGCGCACTATATGCTTCCCCGACTCAAAAAGTCTAAATTTGAGGGAGTGTTGCACTTTGTGTATCTTGAAATCGACAAGAGAAGGGTTAAGTAGTGGCAAGCCCTAGATATTGTGGTTGAGTGTCGAGATCAAGCCCTATGATGGTGAAGTAGACACAATTAAGTTGAATCATTGGTTGAGATAGCTAGAAATCTATTTTAGTGTGCTTAATGTCCCAAAGGATTATAAAATAACTTTTGCTAGACTCAAAGCTAAAAGGCACTCCTAGACTTGGTGGGAAAGTTGCATAGAAGCCCTTAAGCTAGGGGGAGATTTGCCAACCACTGAATGGGAGGTATTCAAAAACCTTCTTAAGTCCCAGTGTTGCCTTGCCAAGTATGAAAAGGACAAGAGGATTCATTGACACCACTATTGATAGAGGCAATGACAAAGTGTACAAGAGCACAATACTAGGTTCCAGAAGCAAGCCATTTAGTTGGTAAATACAAAAATCCCAGATGTCATTATCAAGGTATTTGGGTGGCCTTCATAGTCACAGAGGAAGGAAAGTTATAGTGTTCAATCCCAAGACCATAGACGAGGCTTGTGTGTAGGTTCGATGCATTGAATCTAATAAGAAAAAGGCATAGACAAGTGATTTCAACTAGTGATATCAACGTGGAGCTTCCAATAAGGGAGAAAAGAAGAAGAGGAAGGGGAAAAATAACAATACCTTTTCTACTAGACATGTGTGCAAGTACCCTAATAACCATGGTGACCACTACAACATTCATGGTTACACTAATGAAAAATATTGGAAGTTACATTCAACATTGAATCCCAAGAACCCCAAGCATGAGTAACCCAAGAAAAATAAACTTTTAGTTGTGGATGTGGGGAAGGAGATAGAAAACAACTCAATAGTGGATGAGAAATATGTTTGCACAATAGTGCACGAGGAGGTGAAAAATGAGTAGCATCCATCACAAAGAGGAGGCAATGAACTTGTTCCATATCAAGATTCAAATCAAGAAGAACAATGTAGATGCTTTATTTGATTATGGTTCACATACAAACCTCATTGCAGAGGACTTGGTAAGGAATCTTGGTTTAGAGATGCATGATCATCTTGATCTATACCCTTTGAGATGGGTGATTAAGGATGAGAGTAAAAAGTTACCAAACATTGTAATCCTGAATTTTCTAAATGAGTGAAAATTTTGTTGATGAAGTAGAAGTCTATGTAGTGCTTCTTGATGTTTGGATTAGTGTTTGGTACTCACTACATATATATGTAGGATGACGTCTTCATGAGAAGGAAAAACCAATATTGCCTAGTCAAGGATGGTAAATAATTTATCATTGATGCACTTAAGGGGAAGTCTAAGATCTCTCTCGATGGTTTCCACCAAGCTAAGAGATTGATCAACTTAAGCAAGTTGTATGTACTCTTCTTGAGATGGAACCAACAAGACACCGAATCAATTGTTGTGAAGGAATCATTGGAAGGGTGTACAAAAGATCACAAGTGTTTTCTCAAATATATTTTAAAGGGATATAAAGAAGTGTTCCAGGTGTCAAAAGGTATGCCACCCAAGATGAAAATTAGTACGATATACAATTAAATCTATATTCTCCTTTACCAAACATATGGCTATATAGAGAGTCCATATTAAAGATAGATGAGGTGAATAAGTAGTTTTGCAGGATTTTTGGAGAAATGAGTGATAAGAACAAGTACCCCACCATGTGGTTTGTCTATTATATTTGTACCAAGGAAGGATGAGGCTTGGTGGGTGTTCATTGCATGCAAAGTTCAGAACAACATCAATATCAAGAATCAGTTCCCTTTACCCCATATCGACGCTTGTTGGATCGATTATAGCAAGTGAGGTAGTTCACCAAGTTGGAGTTGAAATCTTGATCATCGATCCTAGATCAAGGAATAAGACACTTAGAAGATTGCCTTCAAGATGAAGGAAGGTCTCTATGAATGGTTAGTAATTCCTTTTGGTTTGAGAATGCACCAACTAATTTTATGTATATGAATAATGTGTTGTGCCCATTCACAGATTCATTTGTCATAGTATACCAAGATGACATTTTGGTCTTTAGTTATACTAGGGAGGAGCTCATTGTACATTTGAAGCATGTGTTGGAGACATTGTGGAAACACTAGTTGCTAGTAAACATAAATAAGTGTGAGTGTGCTAATTATTGTCTATTGTGGCTGGGGCATATGACTGGTGGAGGTGTGTTGAAGATTGATCTTGCAAATATAGAGGCCATCTTAAATGTCCCACTCCTACTAGTGTCAGTAAATTTAGGAGTTTTGTAGGATAGGCTTGATATATAAAAATGTTCATAGCATGATTTTTAGTTGTGGGAACACCACATCATGCCGCGGAAGCTAGTGGTAAGAGTTTCTAGTCATGTGAGTTAGCAGAAGGCATTTGAATAATTGACACAACATTATTCAAGCCCCAGTCCTAGCATTGCCTAACTTGCAAAATCCATATGAAGTGGGAACAAAGGCCAATGGGTACACTATGGGTGCAATGCTAAATGAAAGGGGGGAAGGCCAATTTGGCATCATTTAGATCTATTATATGGAGCAATACTTAACTACCCTATTTATTCCAAGTAACTCTATTTCTTGGCACATGTAGTGAATAAGTGGAAGCTTTCTTTATTGCTTAAGGAGACCATTATCCATACCAATCACTAGTCTCTCCAATACTTGTAGACTTGGAGTAAGCTCCAACAAGCAAGACAGGTTAAATGATGGGATTTATGCAAGAGTTTCATCTAGTGATTATAATTAAGAAAGACACTACCAACAAGCTGATTGATATGTTATCAAGACCACTAGCATCAAAATTCACAATGCATGCAACCATTATGCACATGGATCCATTGCCCCATGAAGCATACAAAGAGGAATATTTAAAAATAAAGACTTTAAGGGAGTGTATCTAGCTACAAGATCAACTACAAAAGATAGTCGTAGACAACAAAGTTGGTTACCATATCCAAGATGGATTAGTATACAATATGAGGAAGATTTGTGTGCCAAGGGAAGAAAGAGTGAAAATGATCTGGGAGGCTTGTACCTCCAAAATTGTTGGGCATTTCAATGTTTGGAAGACCGTTACTTACTTGGAGAGGTATGTTTATTGGCCTAAGTTGAAGGAAGAAATAGATAGGTTTATCATAGGTTTTATGTTGTGTTGTACCAATAAACCTAGCAACAAGAAGCACATAATATAAAGTCCACTTCTATTTTACACAAGGCCATGAGAAAGTATGTCCATGGACTTTGTTGGGAGTTTGTCGAGGACAAGAAGAGGGCATGCCTACCTATATGTTGTAGAACTAATCATGTTCAATAATATGCGTATTTTAATTGTAATGTTCCCCCAACTTAACCGGGGAATATTACTTGTGGATATATATATAAAATCAATTTTTTTTCGCTAATTATATTCTTGTAGCTTACCAACTGCGAATTATACATAGATTTAACCATTTTTAGATACCTATAACTATATGCAGCTATAACATGCTGAAATGAAATGAAATGAATACAACAAATAAACTCATCTACAACAACATATAAATCATCCCCATTCATAGAGTAAAATGCACAACAATTAAACTCACAAATTAACTCAAAAAACAGATAAACACTTATATTTTTAAAACACTTGTGCAATCGACTGCTTGGGACGGATGTTCCACCCAACCATAGACTTGTTGTACCAGATTTCAACAATAAGTCACCCTTGATATGGGGCTAGGAATCCACATGAAATGGGTGTCTCTCACTGTCCACTCACAACTCATATATCCCACAACCCAGTAGTATTCTCCTACAACTATCCCAATTTTCACCAGTTCTTTTCCTCTTGACCTTCCCAACCCAAGCAATGTGCCCTTTCACTTCTCTTAGTCCATCGGGATGCACCATTCATTTATCCGGGTCTCTCTGGCACAAGTAACATATAATATCACTACTGATAAGTCAAATGAACTCATTGCTAGGAAAAAATACCAAGAAAACAACAACAATCACTTGTTATTACAGTGCAATTCACACAAAATTTCACTCTTCAGGCATGACAACCTCGATCTTCAGTGTTTAGCTCTAAAAATTCTCTATAATTCTCCCTCCATTGTAGCTCTAGTTCCAGTGCTCTTTTTCCCTATTCTCTGCTTTTTGTTCATGCAAAACATGCATGTGAAAAACTGCCTGTTCTCCCCATACAAATTTCCTCTTTTTTCTGCAAGTAAATTGACTACTCACTCTGCCCAATGTTGATTATACTTTAGTCCCATTCTCCCAATAACTATGGGATTTGAATTTTTACACCCACCTTGTTACATGAGGTTAATGATTCAACTCTCATACACTCAACCGAAAAAAAATAGAAGGTAGTCCCCAATGATAATAAAATTTAGGAAAGTGGGTTTGAATTGATACCCATAAATAATTTCCCCCTTGGACCCCTCTTAGTGTTGAGTTTTCAATAAGCAAGTTTAAGCATGAAGTTCATTCCATTTTTAACTTTTAACTTAACCATAACCAATAATGTTGCAACAACCAAGATCACAAAAAGAAACACCATGCACAAGAACACAAGAAGTATCCTGGGAAACCCTTCTCAACAAGGGAAGAAAACCCAACCAAACTCCTTTGCTGTATTCTTCAAGATAAATACCTTCAACACCAAGAAAACCTAGCATGAAAGAGGGTGCTTGCAAACGTTAGAAGACTAGCGCCCAAGAGAGGTGTGCACTTTTCCCAAGAATGTGTACTTGCTGAAATTTCCAAACTCACACAAAAGATATGATTCCTCAATGGGGAATTTACCTTTACTTATGCTAGACTGAACCTGTCAACAAAAGTATCTATTGGCACAACATGGTCGACCTCACTAATTCACAATATAATTAATAATAACTAGATTGATTATCTTTTACATTAATTATCTATCATAATAAGGTGGGGCCGACTTGTACCCTTTACATTACAATTAGGGTTACAGGCAGGTCTGAATCTTGAACAATATAGAAAGAGACCTTATACACCCACTAGTGCTCATCCACTAGGGGCACATCCATAGGGATGTCCATATCTCTGGCTCACTGCATTACACAGAAGAACCACTTCTTCACTAGTGCTCAACCATTAGGATCACGTTCACCTGTGCTCGTCCATAGGCACATCCACCCAACAGATCTTATTTCTCACTTCATTACACATGAGAGTCATATGGAGTTTCTCATCAACTCTCTGCTCAAAGGAGGCTAATACATCATCTTCATTTCTGTCTCATGATGATGCACCCAACACTTTGGTATTTCACACGTTCACCTTGTGCTCAATCACATGCATGTCCAACTCTGTAGATATCCTTTCTCACTACGTTACACAGGAGAATCATTTGGATTTATTCTCAAATCTCTATAAGGAGGAGGCCATCTCTACGTTACAACTCTGTCTCAGATAGGAACCACACACCCCTCTCAGGAGCTCTCTCTTAGGTTTGTGACCTAGAGAATGTCTCACATAGCTGTAATCATCAAAACTCCCTCTCAGCTAGGGAGGCATTCTTCATCATGCCAAGTCTCACACATATGTACTTTGAATTTTGTCTTGGTTGTAGTCATCAACACTCCGTCTCAACTAGGGAGCTATTCTTCACCAAGCTAATTTGGTGAAGATGTCTGCAATCTACTCATCTGTAGGAAGGTACTTCATGTGTACTATTTTCCTCTGCATCATATCTCTGATATAATGATATTTCATCTCAATGTGTTTTGATCCATCAAGAAACACTGGGTTCTCAAATAGCTTTACACACGGATCTTGTTATCATCATAGAATCCATCTCATGATCAAGTAAATCTGTCAGAAGCTTGTGAAGCCACATTGCTTCACACACTCTATTTTATATACTCTGCTTCTGTGGTACTCAAGGTCACAAAGTTTTGTTTCCTGCTGCATCAGGAAACCATGGAAACCTTTACGGTAAGACAACAACTGGATGTGCTCTTCCAGTATACTGTACTCTCTGCTCAATCTGTATAGGCATATCCCTGCAAACTCAATTTCACACTTGGAGGCATATCTCAGAACTTATCAAACTGTGCCTCGTGTATATCTCAGTACATGCTTTACTATTCTCCAGTGAGTCTGTCTCGGCTGGCTCATGGATTGGCTAAGCATATTCACTGCATAGCATGAATCAGGTCTGATGTTAACCAGATACATGAATGATCCAATCAGTTGTGGATCAATCTCGTCTGAATCATCATCATTCATTTTCTTCAAATCTATCAGAGTGTTTTTGTACTCTGTCATACTAAACTTCTTTAATATTCCCATTGTATATTTTCCTTGACTTAGGAAAATATCATTGGTTCTCTGCCATACTTCCATGAAGTAGAGCATCATACTCAAATCCTTCATCTTGAAATTAGAAGTCAAGGCTTACTTGTTTTCAACAACAAGGCTTTCTGAATAAGTCATCAAAATCAGGCTCTCGTCACCAACACTGTAATAATATAGGATTTGACCAACAACACTCTTGCTGAAACCCAAACTCATCAAGAATCCATTCATCTGATATAGTTTCCAACTCATGGATGGTGTGCATATGGAAGCATATCGAGTTCAGTGGATCAAGTGTCTCATCATAGACAACTCCCTCTATTTGTGAGAATCCTATGGATTTGTATTTCTTGACACTTCCATTAGCTGCATGGTTGCTCTTATAGATCCACTCGGAGTTTACCACAGACTTCCCTTCTGGTCTCTGAATAATATATTATACATAATTATTTAAGATACACTGGTATTCTTATGTTATGGCATCTTGTCATACCTTTTTCTCTTGTTGTTTCTCCAATGAAGTGGCTCATGACTGAAGGATAGCTTTAAAAAACTCTTTTGCTTTTTCAAGGTGTCCCTTGAGGGACTTGTATGTTTCTTTGTCTTCTAGCAGAGTTTTGTTGACCCTAGGCATTCCTTTTATTCCCCACTATAATATCTCTGGTCATATCAACTGGAGTAGCTGAATTTGCTAGAATATTGTATGTCTTCCTCTGGACTATTGAGGATATTAACTCTTTCTTCCTTTTATTTTGTTTTTGACTCCCTCTGAGTCAAGTAATTCTTTCTGAAGTTTGAAGGAAGGGAATCTTCCTTTATGCTTTGTTATATCCTTTTATGTCTTTTTGTCCAGCATAATAATCAATAAAATAAGGGTTGGACTCCCGTACTAGGGATAATGGTCCAATTGTTTGAGGACTCCCATACTAGGGATAATATCCTTCATTTATTAAGAATGCAGTCAACTATAAAATTAGAGATCAATTGATTTACCTGGGTTTGTAGTCATGTTTAGTTTATAGGAAGTACTTATCCTCTCTCTCATCTTCATTCTTTTGAGGTGGATCTGGATCAAAGTCAACGGTAGAAGCATATTGTCTTCCCTTCTTCCTGGTTGGAAATTTTTTTGCATAGTGGCCATATTTGTCACATCTGAAGCACTAAATTTATGAAACATCTCTTCTCTGATTATAACCTGGGTTTGATGAAGACTTTTCATCTTTGAATGTTTGTTTGAAGTTTCTTTTGAATCTTCCTCCTTTCTTTGTATGAAGTGAAAGAACACGATTTTCTTCTGGGGAGTCTTCTTGTAATGTCCCCACTTTGGGACATATCACAGTGCAGAGAGTTATGATGACAAGAGTAGCCAGATGGATGTTATAGTGAGTACAGGGGTATTTGAGAGGCATTGTGGGGTCCATCTTGTATCGATGATCATATTCCATCATTATGAGCCATTCCGCACAGGTTGGCTTTGGTTTCATTGCATTCTGACGATTTCCATGATTTTGACTATTTTGAGCTATAAGTCAATGGAATTCACTGAAGAGGTCATTTTGGGCACATTACTTGGAGGAACCTCTCAGTGTAATAGCTCATTGGAATCGGGAGGAGAAACACTACAGGATGGGATGGCTAGAAGTGACTTTCAGT
>JASDQU010685646.1:38595-49383 GCA_032191745.1 Picea mariana | reverse complement strand
GAACATCGAGGACGATGTTCCTTTTTAAGGGGGAGGGAATTGTAACACACTGTTTCCCCCAGTTTGTAAAAATAATTGGAAAGGCCAAGAACTATGGCAAACTCATAAATGTGAATATGTGATGTAAATGGACCTTGAGGAAAAGGTCAATGAATGTGAATAAAATTTTGAATTTATTGTAGGACTGCTGAGAGGGGACGTGAAAAAAAGAGACCACGATGGCGGTGGAAGGCACCTGAAAAGGTGGCGTTAACTTCCATCGAGAATTAATATCGTATTTGGACTCCACTGGCCCGGAGAACCAAAAGCGGCTCGCTGGCCACGAATTAAATGCCTTGATGACTGGTAGGTAGATGGCTCCTCAGGAATTAATGAGGGATGGGGAGGTGAACCGCCCATCCATAGAGCCATCATGATTGGCCAGTGCGAGGGTAATCACGCCACACGCAACCTCACAAGAGGATAAGGCGTGGGGTAGAAGCGATTGCGGGGGCAGATGTGAGGGGAGAAATCTGGCATTATGTAGAGTGAGTGATAACAGAGAGGAAGGATTGAAACCTTCGCTCCTGGTCACTGGAAAACGAAGATGCAGCCTCACAACATCGTGGTCTCAGCTCGGGGGTGGCTAGTGGTAAATCCGCTGGGAGTCGCTAAGCCTACGGTTGGGTGGAAATGAGCACCCCTCTCAACAGTTGCTTGACCCTGGTGTTATCTCTGATAAGTGTTTTGTTTCTGGCATCTTGATATATATATATATATGTGCTTATTCTGATAATTATGCTCATAAGTTGTGAAACTGTGAATGATTTCATTATAAGAATGACTGTATGGTGTTTTGATCAGTACTAGTAGTTGTATATTTATATAGAAAGACTACATATGATTTATGTCTTCATGAATTCGTTATTTGTGTGTGTACTGATCAAATTCAGACTTCACGTCTGGTTCTCGGGAGGACGACATCCTTACATACCTCAGGTAGTACCCTGAATAAATCTCCCCATAGAAATACCTTCCTTGAAAATCCCATCAAGAATCGGGAAGGCGGTTGTGAAGGTGTAAGGCCTTAGTAACCCTGCATAAGGAGGAACGATCCTCTTGAAAACCGAGATGACATCATAAGGATGAAGTAACGAGTCGACAGATGAGATCCCATCGGGATATCTGTGGTCACTCACGATCGTCAGATCGGAGGAAGGAGCTGGAAAGTTAAGTACCTTAACCTTATAGGTATTAATCGACGGACGAGATTTCGTCAGGGAATCTGCGGTCACCCACGACTGTTAGATTAGTAGGAGAGAGTAGGGCGTTAAAACGCCTTACCCCTTTGTTTTTGTGTCTTCGTGGGAAGCGAGGAATTTGGGATCGTAGATCTCCAAGGTCCATGAGATTATCTGGACCGTAGATCTCTTCCACGTCCAAGGAGTCATGGAAGAATGCATGGGTAAGAACCGATCTGGGTCGTCAGATCTCAACTGGAAAAACCCGACAGCCGTCATATCTGTTAGGAGTTACCCGAGGGTCGAGACTCCAGTATATAAGGGAGAAAGACCCCGAAATAGATCTAAGCCATCCGATTGACGGACGCCACGTGTCGTAAGATCTCCCATTACGGGAAATCGGGGATCGCAGAATCGGGATTCCTGTTGACAAGAGATCGGGACTTTCCATTGTGGAAATCCCAGGATCGATCTAAGACGTCCAATTAATGGAGGCCACGTGTCATAAGATCTCCCATTACAGAAAATCGAGGATCGTGAAATCGGGAGTCCTGGTGACAAGGGATCAAGACTCTCCAAGGTGGAAACCCCAGAGCAGTTGTGGGCCGTCCGATTTAAGGAGGTGACGTGTCGAGAGATTACCCATTTTGGGAAATCGGGAATCGAGGATTCGGGAGTCCTGTTGACAATAGGTCGGGCTCTCGCCTTGATAAATCCCGACGAAAGAGAGGTTGTGGTCATAAGGGAAGAGGTCATATCGACCAATGCTTAACCCAAGGGGATAATCTCCGATTGAGGTTCGTTCAACACTTCGGCGTTTCGACATTCAGGATACCGAAGGGACATGTTACCCCATGCTCTTAAACCCCGAAGTCTAGAATTATAAACCTCGAGATGTTAGCATGTGTTCAGGCTCTGACGAATGGTCAGGATCCTCTCGGAGGATCCTGGGTCTGGGATGACTGTCCGATGTGAGGTAGAGATGCCAGCTTTACACTGGGGCGCGAATGCGCATAAAGGTAAGTAGTGAGAAGATCTGGATGGCCAGAGTCCACCCTCTCAGATCTATGGTTGAGGATTCATTCCGGAGCCCCCTTGCCATTCTGCCTTTATTGGGGGGGGGGGGTCCGTAATTGGACACGCAACTCTCGAACGGTCGAGATTAATTCATCATGATCATCATGATCAATGGCTCTCAGGTGGATTCTGGACCCCCCCTTTGCCATTATGTCTTTAATGGGGGGGGGGGTCCGCAATATTGTGGCGTGTGAAGTGGGGCCCCTCCTGTCATGTCGACCACCGTGTCGCATTTCCCTCTCTGCCACCTATGTTCCACTTAACCGCGCAACGAGGTCATTTCTCATTGGTTGTTCTCTGACCCTGTTGAGACTTGTTCCTATTGGCCATTTGCTGACCCTGTAGGGATTCGTCCCCATTGGTCAGTCGCTAGCCCCGTCGGGGTTCGACGGTTGCAGAGTCGAACGTTTAGACATTACTGTAGCGTTGAGGCGTGAAATACAAATAGGCACTATGTTCAAATTGAACCGTGAACATGACCTGTGATCACATGGGAACAGAGAAGAAGCGAGAAAGAGCCAGCTTATGTTGGGCCTCCATGGATAATTAGGGGTCTGGTTCGGAAGAAGACCAGAAAAATCCGATTTAGGTAGTGGGTATGTGACATTATCATTAGCCTACTAAAGGGATATGGGCTCCATGATTAAACTATAAAACATTCCCCAAACAGAAATGTGTCTTAGGCCCATGCGAAGAATGGTTCTTGAGGCCATGGTTAGGGCTCATTAGTATTCGAGTGGGATACATGCACCATGATTGGGTTTTGTGTAGGGGAAATGGGTCTTATGGCCTAAACATGGTCAAGGGGCTAATAAGGGTCTTAATATTAAATGAAACTTCTTGAGCTTAAGCACCATGGTTAGGTGAGGAAAAAATTTGGGCCTTAGTCCCTAAACATAGTTTCTCTATCTTAATCAACATGAACACCACCTACAAACCACAACACAAGCCATCTCTAGGGGGTGTTTGGCATTAGAGTTAGATAAGGATGCTACTAGGAGGTTTTGTGCACTAAGGATGGGTCATATGGCCTTGACCATGGTTAAGGAAAGAAAAAAAGTGCCTTGGGATATTTTCAATTATTATATGGCTCAAGAGATTTGAGCAAGTCCTTGAACCAACACATGAGTCCTTTGTAGGGATTCTTTGCAGGCCTCTAATTGGGATACAAGCACCATGATTAGGTTTTGTGCACTTGAAATGGGTCTCAAGGCCTACACATGGTCAAATGGGGAAACAAGGGCCTTAAGTCCTAATTGAAGTTTTTCGATCTCAAGCACCATGAACAACACCTAAAAACCATGTCACAAGCCCTCCTGAAGGGGCCTTTAGCATCTGAGTTGAATTTGGGTGGCATTACAAGGTGTTGGGGATCATGGATGGGTCTTGTGTCTAACCATAGTTGAGGGAGGGAAACAACAACCTCCGACCCTAAACCTTTCTTCTTAGGCTCAAAGAGTATGGAGGAGCCTTCAAACCACCACGTATGACCTCTATACAATTTTATTTTCCTACAAGTGGGATACATGCACCATGAACAGGTTAGTTGTGAACCAAGAATGGGTCTCAAGGTCTAACTGAGGTAAAGGGAGGACAATACAAGCATTTCTTCTTAAATGAATCTTCTTTTGCTCAAGTGCCATGAACAACACTTACAATCCATGAAGCTTCTCATGATATAGTGCCATGAACATGTTAGGGTCCTAACTTGACCCCCAAAGCACATAGATAGTTTTCTATGTATGGATATCATCTCTAGTAAATAAGGCCCATATAGTAGCATGAAAGCAATATTTGTAAGAAGCCTTACTAGAAGGTTCCTCCTACTATGAAGTTCCTTCTCTAGAATGTACCTATGAGGTAGATAAAACTATATAAAGAAGTAGAAGAAATGTAATGGGATGTTTTGTGAAATATATTGGAATCACAACTTTGCTCAATTGCAAATTACCCCCTCGAAGAGGAAAGTGAACATTGCTCTCATCAACAAAGGTTATAATTTTGTGTTATTTTGGGTCTTTGTTTGGTTATTGTGGCAATAACCTATCATTTATATAATAAATCTGGGTAAATACGTTATTCTTTCTCTAAATATTCCAATTTTATAATAAAGAGCATCATAAGTGGTATCAAAGAACTTTCTTGAGCCCATATTTTAAATCATTTTTTCAAGCTAGAGACATATTATGGGGTCTATAAATAACACAATGATCTATCGTTTTGCAGGTAAATCTGTGGCAGGGGAAGAATACACATAGGAAATACAACAGGTTTTACCTAGTTGGACACCCTTGTAAACCCTATTGGTACCCCTTCGAGTAGTACCACATTAGATAACACCTGCATATGAAAATTTGACTTCCACGTACCCTAGGTTATATCAAAAGTCCCCTAGGTTACTTGAAACCCTATTTAGATAAGTTCATTGATTGTCGTGTTTATATAGTGCCACCGAGAACAACACTCGAGAAAATTACTATTTAGTACCTAGGTAATCAGGTAGTATAACTAAGGGTATGATCAAGCCTCCTTGGTTAGTTCCTTAACAAATTGGGTCAAGTGCTATTCTTGGACCCTATACGTATATCAAAGAGTTATAACACATGGCATTCCCTTTCCCTCAATATCATTGAAACCCTGCTCCCTACTGCTAGTCCATGAAATTCCTACATAAAATGTAGTATTGAGATTTTAAGAATTCGGTTAGCATAATATTATTCTAATGGGAGAATAGTTATGAATGAGTGAAATAAAATGAAAAAATACTTGTCCTAACTGCACCCTTATTTGAGACCTATCTCAACACAATCCTTGTGTCAAGTTGATCATTGTGGTACCACTATCCAATAAGCCTTTTTGGTGGATGCACTTGCCCCACTACCATGCAACTATCTTAATAGACACAACAAGTAGTGTTGATTTCCTTGGTACCACTCTCCAGTAACCTCTTTATTGTCGTCCCACATCTCTATGGCTACCAGAGGCAACAAGTTATCCACTTGAGTCTCCTCCTTGGAAACTCAATGTGATGAGTTGCAACACAAAATAAACTGCAACAACTCTTGAGAAAAAACATTTCTTCCATCAATGAAAATCTTTCCAAACTAGACTTAGTCCTAAACAAGCTTTCCCAAATCACGGTGATTTACAATCAATATGTGGGTGATTAGTGCCAAAATGTAGATTCTATGAATAGGAAACTTGAAACTAACATTTGCATTAACATTAACTTTATTGAAATCAATGGTAAAACTCTTTTTTTGACCATGTATAACCAACAATGAGAAAATCACAATGGAGATATCCTTCAACATAGAACAATGTATGTTTGGGCATAATTGTCAAACCTTTAAGAGGGGGCATATTGATGCACCTTCCCATGTTTATGTGGAAAGATGAATAAACCTTGGCATTGTTTAGCATCATTGAACATGGGTTATCTTAAGTATATTTTCATCTTAGTCTATGAGAAGTGGTGATAACATAAGTAACTAGAGCTTCAAGAAGGTTACACCCTTCAATGTACAAATAAAAATCATCACACAAGTCCACTACATTATGCATAAAATTGCAAGGAACTTCTTTACTTGATTCATTTTGAGATCAATCCCTTGATACAAAAAAAAATGAATATGACTTGCTTCAAAACACCAACATACAAAGATATCTCAATATTTTCTTATTCCATTTACATGTGAATAGAATGGTCCACTACACTTGGATCTCTTTTAAAATTTTACCCATCGTTCCTATATCCATGTAGAGGCTAGTTGTTAGTAAGGATTGTCAAATTAAAGATTTAAAGTTGATTTTGATATCAAGACATTGGATTTGTGCACCACTAGGTAGATTCAATGCAAAGTATACTATTTAGGAATACACACCTTCTCTACAAAGCTCAATTCCTACTTGTCAGATAAAATTTATGTAAATTGAAAGAGAGAAGCCTTTGAGTTCTTACTTTGAAATTGAACACCAATTTTGTTCATTAGTCGAAGTCCTTCGGAACTTATCAATACACCTAATGATTGTTAACCTATTGATAGGTTTGAATGGCCCTGTGTTATCAATAGGGATTCTCCCTAATGGAAGGCCCCAATTAGACCTTACACCATTTGGAATAGGGAATCTATTTAGTTTATGGCATGGCAACCTTTAGATGGTTTTGATTGGTTTTACCAGTTGTGGCCCAATCCACTATTTAGGCATTTTTAAATGCAATAAATGAGATGTAGCTAATCTAATATGAAAATTGTAGAATGATTCATGTGCTAAACTAATAAAACAAATGAGGTAAATAAAACACCAAATTTATTACTTCTTTAAACCTTTAGTAAAAAGTTACCTATGAAAATAAAAGAAAATATTTAAATAACTAGTTGCAATACATAAACGTCTAAAAAAGAAAATTGATTACAATACTATGTTTAAAGATATAAATAAATAATTTGTGAGATAAACAATATAAAACAAGTTTATCATAAATGAGAAAAGTATGCATTGTAAAATCAAATGAGTATATCGTTCCAAAACTCAATAAATTAGCATAAGTAGTTCCAAAAATCACACATTTCAAAATTGAAATCTATCTCCAAATAGCTTGGTTGGTAGTGGCTTCTCATTCATTAAATTTCATATAAAAGTCTAGAAAGACACACAAGCAAAAATCCCTTGTACAATTGAATTCATATTATTTATAAAAAAGAAGGACGAGGGGTGAGCTTATGAGCTTCATGCATCTTGATGATTATTTTTTTTCCCATCCTTGCCTATTGGTTGTCCTTATCAATTCATCTTTTTTTCCCCTATGAGGATTTGACTCCCTTTGACTAGGTTGACCTTATACTTGGTTGTTTGAATCCTCCTCTGTAATATGACTTTCTATTTGACTCGAGAATTTTTTTTCCCTTTCTCTTCTCAATTTTCTTACAAATAACACCCATGCCTCAAAATTCAAGCTAAGTGTTTCCCCATGAGAAAAGTATGTTTTTGGAGGGAGGATTTGTATGATGTAATACTATGACTTATCCTAAATTTATCATATTTCTTCATTTTATGTAATATGTCTTGATTAGTGTTATGTGCTTGGTAGGAGATTCAATAAACCTTTATATAAATATTTATATGGTTGCTTCATTAATATCGGTGAGAGCTCTAATATCCTTCCTATGAGTGCCAATATAGTTTTCCAAATGTTTGGCCACTTTTGCTTATGGGAATAAATTATGCATGGGTCCAAAAGAAGGAAAGTGACAATCATATGCTACTTTCTCCTTGATATTTTGTATCCTAGCAAAACCATGAACTCACAATTAATCCCTTGGACAACATCATAATATTTTGGCTTCCATTGTTTCATATCAAACTCCATTTCTTGCAAGGATTGTGTAGTAATTTTAAGAACTTCGAGAGGAATTTCATCGATTACAACCTACAATATTTCACTTGATAAATATAATGTCCCTTTCCAAATAGGAGCTCCAGAGAGGAAGCTTAATGGTCTAAACCGCCCCGTTAGACTATAGCTAGGGCCAAAGAGGGGTAAACAGGGTTACTAGAGGTCACTCCAGTCACAGGTGTTATATTCAGAAAGTGAAATTGAACTAAAAAGGGTTGAAAGTGCTTTTAAGTCATTATGAGCTAAAAATAGAAGTCAACAATGAATTAGGGTTTTGGCAGTGATTTAGGGTTTTGGAAGTCAACAATGAATTAGGGTTTCAGCATGATTTAGCGTTTTGGAAAGCTATAAAGGAAGGGTCAACGACCTAATTCATCATTATGCAGATTATGACTTGTCATTGAGGAGAAGAGGCGCATCTCAGGAGAGATAGTTCAGTTTATTCTAGGAGGAAGACACCAGTTGGTTGATTTTGGTGTTGAAAGACACACCCTAGTCACCGGGAAGATCATCTAGGTATTCCATCATTCTTCATTGATTCCGCAGTGCTCCCATATTCCAGGTATTATCTTTTAGTTGCTTATTTGTATTTCGGCTAAGATCCTTTTGTATTTTGATATAGCCGAGTGTTGTTATTTTATTAAGCCATAGTTGCTTATTTGTATTCTGGCTAATATCCTTTGTCTGCTGATCTAGTCAAGTATTGTCAATTTATTCAACCGCATTCGGCCATTTTGTAATCCATAGAGATATCATAATACAAAATTTACAGTCCTTTGTCGCGTTTATTATTTGTATGATCATTTATATTCTATAAACCTTTGATCCTACACACACATTAGTAGTGTTTCCTAGACTAGCCAAGTCAAGAACATTACAATGGTATCAGAGCTTTAGTCTTGCCAGCATGTGACTAAATACAATGAGTGAAGTAGAAGACCCAGAGGGTTGTGAACACGTAGGTGATGAATATGTCACTTACAACGAGCATGAGGAAAGAAGGCATAAGCCTTATTTTTCCCCTTTTCCTTCTAGCTCGGAGGAAGAGGAAGAGGCACACAGAGAAGCAGAGAGAAGGCCAGAGCGTGAGGCTGAGCGCGAGGCAAAGAGGATGTTAGGAGACAGATATGAGCGACCAGAGGGTAGTGGCAAGGCCCCTGTAGATCTAGAGGCATCTTTCATGCAGGTTATCAACAATATGTTAGCTAGTCAATGGACCATGTCTAAGTCCTTAGCACAGGTGGTTGATAGATTGGCTAGAGTGGGCACCCCAGATACACAAGTCTTTCATGCGGCACAGGGGAACTCGGGAGCAGGCAGTAGACCCCAGTCACCCTCTCGTACATACACCTCTGCTAGTAGGATTCCCAGATCCTTGTTTCCCAGTTTCCAGAGGGCACCCCCGGTAGTAGCAGCGCCACCGATAGCACAGAGGCCACCCACTCATGCCAACGAAATTGTAGAGTATATGAGGGAGTACATAGCATTGGGTTGTGACTTCCATCAGGACATGACCTTAGTCAAGTACTATGGACTCAGAATCAGGAACCGCCCCAGAGATCCACAGAGGGAAGGACCACAACAACAGCAGGGGCATAACCTCGATTTCATCCGAAAAGTTGGGAAACTCACCATCCCTTCTTTCGACGGATTTTCCAAATACACCGCTAGAGCTTGGGTACAGAAGCTAGACACATATTACAAGCTCAACCAGATGACCGAGACAAAGGCCATCAATTTTGCGACCTTACACTTGGAGGGTGAGGCACACAAGTGGTGGTATCATGGACTGGTGACATTGGGTCACAGTCACATCACCTCCTATAGGGAGTTTACAGATAGGCTCATGGATAGGTTTGACAAGAAGGATCCTGAGATACACTTTAGGGATCTAGCCCAGTTGAGACAAACTGGCACAACAGAGGCATTCATCACATATATTCAGTGGGTAGCTATGGCAGTGACAGATATATCAGAGCCCAGGATGATCATGCTATTCACAGAAGGACTCACAGAGCCTTTGAGAGGATGGGTGAAGGCATACAGACCTCCCACTTTGTAGGATGCCATCCTTCGCACTTGATATCTGGAAAACTCAGTGCCAAAGACTAAAAATTTCTCCAAACCATTTGTGCCCCAGAGGGATCGAGACAAGAATCCATTCCAGAGAGAATGGAAGGGCAAGGAGAAGTTGGATGATGAGACTAGGCGAGAGCTTATGAGGAAGAAGCTTTTCTTTATCTACATAGATCCTTGGGTCCCAGGCCACAGGTGCACATGGGAAAGGGAGAGATTCATTATATTGAGGTAGCAACAGATAGCGTGGACAGTGAGGAGGAGGAGCAGGACAGTGGATCCACTAGTTCAGAGGAGGAGTCAACACCAGCAAAGGAGCAGCCTCCTCGTAGACCACCGACACTGGCAGGAGCTCATACTCTAGTAGTCCCACAACCGCCAGAACAGGATAACAGGAGGAAACTAGCAAAGGGAGGTGTCATAGTGACCCTTTCTGGTGTTCCCAGGTATGATACCCTCCGTATCAGAGGGATTATTCAGGGGAAATGGGAAATCGCCCTGATATGATACCCACAACTTCATCGACGCTTCACTAGTATCGAGACGGGCACTTCAGACAGAGGAGTTTGAGGGGTTTGATGTTGCGGTAGTAGATGGCCACACAGTGGAGTGTCTAGAAAGAGTTCCAAACTTAGAGATGAAGTTAAGAAACTACACAGTGAGAGACACATTTTATGTGGTTGACCTATCAGACACATATGTGGTGTTAGGAGTTCAATGAATGATTACAAGGGAAAAATCACTACCAACTAACAAACCTTGGAAATGGGATTCAGAGATCAGGATCGGAAGAAGGTTGTTCTAAGAGGTATGTCGACAGGAGTACCCAGGACAGTTTCATCCAAGAGGAAGGGAGGTAGCATATGTCGCAGAATGCTTGATCACTACTTAGAAGGATTCAAAAGGTCGACAACAATACCATACAGAGATCAAGAATTTATTGGGATGACATCAGTAAGTCTTTGAGGCAATTCCACCAGGGAGACCACCTGACAGGGGGTTTGAGCAAGCCATTAA
>JASDQU010685646.1:26867-37079 GCA_032191745.1 Picea mariana | reverse complement strand
GTGTGTGACTTGCCAACAGAACAAGTCAGAGCATGCTCTTCCAGTAGGGCTACTTCAGCCACTCCCCATTCCAGAGAAGAAATGGGAGAGTATATCTATGGACTTCATCAAAGGTCTACCCAAGGTCGAGCGTAAGGACTGTATCTATGTAGTGGTAGACATATTGACCAAGTTTGCTCACTTCTACGCCATACCGACAGAGTACAACGCAGTTCAGGTAGCCGAGCTTTTTTTCGGGGAGGTCTTCAGACTTCATGGGTTGTCGAAGAACATCATCAGTGATAGGGGCGGTCGGTTCATAGGGACATTTTGGAGAGAGTTGTTTCGGTTGGTGGGGCTAGAGTTGACACCTAGCCCCAGCTATCACCCTTAGATAGATGGGCAGACTGAGATTGTCAACAAGTGGGTTGAAGGGTATTTGAGGAACTATGTAGGAAGACAATAGAGAACATGGGTAAAGTGGTTACATTTAGGAGAACATTGCTAGAACACCACCTTCCACATGTCCATTGGTATGACACCCTTCCGAGCATTGTACGGATATGATGCTCCCACTTTGGTAGACTTGGTCTTCGAGGAGAGCATAGCTCCCAAGGCCAAGGATTAGATCATAGAGAGTCGGGAGATTCTCAAGTTGTTGAAAGAGAACCTGCAAATGACGCAAAACCGACAGAAGATAAGTGCGGACAGGCACAGGATAGAGCACAGATTTGAGGTTGGAGATTTGGTTTTCTTGAGACTCCAACCCTACAGACAATCATCCTTGAAGAAGAGTGGGGCCGAGAAGCTCAAGCCCAGATTTTATGGTCCTAACAGGATCATGCGCCGAGTAGGCGAGGTTTCTTACGAGCTAGATATTCCAGAGGGGAGCAAGATTCATAATGTGTTCCACATGTCTTGCCTCAAAAAGCCAATGGGACAATTCATTAGCACATTAAAGGAGCTTCCCCCGTTGGATGAGGAGGGTCAGTTGGATTTAGTTTCAGAGGAGGTTTTGGAGTTCCGGGAGCGGAAACTAAGGAGCAAGGTCATAAGAGAGTGTTTGATCAGATGGAGAGGGCTTCCAGTAGAGGACTTTACTTGGGAGAGCGAGCAGTTGTTGCAGCACCCTGGACTGGTATTGCTTGCGGACAAGCAATTTTGGGAAGCGAGGACAGTAATGTCCCCTTCCAAATAGGAGCTCCAGAGAGGAGGCTTAATGGTCTAAACCACCCCGTTAGACTATAGCTAGGGCCAAAGAGGGGTAAACAAGGCTACTAGAGGTCACTCCAGTCACAGGTGTTATATTCGGAAAGTGACATTGAACTAAAAATGGTTAAAAGTGCTTTTAAGTCATTATGAGCTAAAAATAGAAGTCAACAATGAATTAGGGTTTCAATAGTGATTTAGGGTTTTGGAAGTCAACAGTGAATTAAGGTTTCATCATGATTTAGGGTTTTGGAAAGATATAAAGGAAGGGTCAATGACCTAATTCATCATTATGCAGATTATGACTTGTCATTGAGGAGAAGAGGCACATCTCAAGAGAGATAGTTCAGTGTATTCCAGGAGGAAGACACTAGTTGGTTGATTTCAGTGTTGAAAGACACACCCTAGTCACCAGGAAGATCATCCAGGTCTTCCATCATTCTTCATTGATTCTGCAGTTCTCCCATATTTCGAGTATTATCTTTTAGTTGCTTATTTGTATTCCAGCTAAGATCCTTTTGTCTTTTGATCTAGCAGAGTGTTGTTATTTTATTCAGCTGCAGTTGCGTATTTGTATTCTGGCTAAGATCCTTTGTTTATTGATATAGCCAAGTATTGTCAGTTTATTCAGCCACATTCGACCATTTTGTAATCCACAGAGATATCATAATACAAACTTTGCAGTCCTTTGTCGCGTTTATTATTTGTATGATCATTTTTATGCTGTAAACCTTTGATCCTACACACACATTAGCAACGTTTTCTAGACTAGCCAAGTCAGGAACATTACAATCAAACTGCAACTCAGCTTGTTGGTACTCTAGTTTCCACACTTGAGAATATTTCATGACTTCTGTTATGTATTTCTCTTGTGCCTATAGATCCTATTCTTTGTTATAGAATTCACTCTACACCATGTTAAATTCATTCTATATTTGAAAGGCGTAGTTGATGAACTCATGAATTTGATAACTATTGGATTTATAATATTCAACTAGTCCTTCTTCTTCAACCATTATATTTTATGCTTCGAACTCAAATCTCTTCCTTTCAACTTCAACATTTTTCTAGGTTTTCTTTCTTTCTTCTTCTTCTCTTGCTATTGTAATAGTGCCTTTGCTAATTGGTATTATTTCTGCAGGATCTCCAAGTATATCAATTTTCTCTTTAGGCTGACCTACAACTAATCTTTTGTGTGGACCTTTATTCTTCTTTTTGCATCCCCATAGAGGTCATGTATAAATTCCTACAAAATGTTAGCAAAACCAAAAAAATAGGGTATGCAAGGTTAACTTTTCAAATCAAATTAACTAAACTCACATATCTCTATCATTTAATTCCAGATTATTCTAGACCAATCCACTTCAACAATGCAAGAGTCATTTAAGAATTTTCAACTTCACCTCTTCCAGTTTAGCATTAGAATGTTAAGTGCCAACATTATCATCGAGTGGGTCATATGGATGAACATTGTTTTTATCTCCATCCTTGTTATCATTGGAGCAAGAATAACCATTCATTAGACATATGCTCCACAATAAAGAAACCTACAAGATTAAAGATTCATTATGGTTGGATAACTCCTTGGTAGTGGAAATTAAAAGCCAAGATGTTGAATAAGTCTTACTATATAATTTTCTCTCAATTAAATGCACTTCTTACAACAAATAGTCATGCAATCTTCTCTCCTTGCACCTTAAAGGGGGGAATGTACACATATGAAATGAGAATGGCTCTCTCTTTCACCTAAAAGGGGAGATTACACAGATGAAACTATCTTGCACCTTAAGGGGTAGTAGATTAATGAGTGAAAATGGTTAGTGGTAAACTAAAACCACCAAATGAAGTGAAAATGGTTAGTAGTCAACCAAAAGAACCAAATAGAGTGATGAATTGGTTAAGGTTAACTCACAAGAAAGTCCATGATGTTCACCTTTCAACTAACAAAGGGGGGGATATTGGTAATGACTGTCAGACTTCAAATTTCCACAACAACAAACAAAATACCAAATGGACAACAACAATCTATAGATGGAAGACTTAGACAAACAAAATGTCAAATGGGTGACAACAAGAATGTTACAAATATTTCATCACTTGTGATAAATTGTCAATTTGGACACTTTGAAATTTATTCTACTTGCCATATTTTTATGCAACATGCATTGATGCGATCGAGATCGAGTTTTCCTCTACATCATTGATTTAGGATTTGAGTAGTTCCAATAGAACATTTAGTTTACTACTCAACATTTATTGGGAAAAATTATGGGTCAATATATTACAGTTGGATCATACACAATATACAAGATTGGGATGTTGATTGACACTATTTGTGTATCATTTTCTAAGAGTAGTTTTGTGGGCATTTTGTTCATCTAGATGGCCATTTGACCTAGCAGAGGACAACTAGATCCATCTACATTGTTTCTTGGCATTTGATTTTGTTGTTAGGAATTTTTAGGGATTTTTCCTATTTGCAATTGATTCACTCTCATCATATATTTGAGTTGGTGTTCTAGCTCACTTGTTTACAAAATGAGATTTTCCATATTCTATGAGTTTTCAACATCTAGATTTGGTAGTTTTTTCAGGAAAATCAACATTGAGGCTTAGCTCACGAGTTTGAGAATGAATATTTGGAGATGGTACTAGTTCTTATTAYCTTACTGGTATCATTGTTYGGAYTTACGATTGAGGGGGGAATTGTTATTCTATGACCCCCTATACAAATATTAAGTCTCACACCACCTTTATGTATTTCSCATTATGGGATATAGATTTTATCTTAAGTGTGTATTAGATCCTATCTTTCCTCATCTTAACCTTATCTCTTTATSAGGTGTCAATGTGAGAGCAAATCTAGTTTATGAAGTAGTCTCATTCATGTACTATAAAATTGAATCATTGGAATGAATATTGTAATACAGTGAAGATAATATGGCTTAAAACCTTTTCCACAAAGTTCTTGTCTCTTGTGTTGTCTTGTGTTCTATTTGTTAACATTTTCAACCTAGATAGTATAGGCTTTCACTTTTCCATATGCCTTTAATTGGCTATAATGAGTTTTTATTCAATTAAAAGCAATTTTAGAACATAACACACATCAAAAAGTTGTTTCAACCTAAATAGTATCTGCATGAAGGTTAGTATCATGTAATTAATAAGACTATAACAATAAAATCATATAAATTCAAGTAATATTTAACTTTAAATCATATAAATTCAAGTAATATTTAACCTTAAATCATATAAATTCAAGTAATATTTAACCTTAATCCCATACATAAAACCAATAATACTGATCTTATTACAATTTAAATTCTTATCCAACTTAATTTTTTTAATATAAAAATATAAACACTATAATATAATTAATAATTTTTTATTAAATTCTTAATAATTTTTTTTTTTTTTTTTTTTAACAAAAATAACCATACCACCAACCACAATATTGCTTAGATTTATATGTCAATGAAACCCTTGCATGTTTTATACACCTATTCATGAATGTTACTTAAACCCCACCCAATGGCCTTATCCTATTTATCCCCTTATGCCCACAAACTACCCACATAATTGGCTAAATCAAATCATAAAGGTTTTGTAGTAAAAATTAAAAATTATAGTCATGAATTGCTTTGTTACATGCATAACCAATATATGAGAATTTCAATCTTGTCTAAAAAGAGAGTTTATATCAGAGTAACATCGAGTAAGAGTCAACGCATAGTATTAATTCTTTCATTTAACATCGACGTTAAATGAAGAAGTTAAGTCATAGGAGTCAGAGATGGCGCAGAAGTGATTGCGTAAGAATGTGACAACCCAGAACCAGAACTGCTGGTTTGGTCAAAAGAGCTCATGAAAATAGGCTTTGTGGAAATAGGTAACTTCACAGCATTGGATGAAAGCATCAAAATGGCTGTAGACATTAGTGGACGAAGTGAAGCGTCGGCTTGTGTACACAAAAGACCAACATGAATGCATCTGGAGGCTTGCTCCTCATCGCATGTTTCAATTAATGCCACTGGATCAATCATCTGCACAATATTTCCTAATTGGTATGATCTCCATGCCTGCAGAAACGCAACGGGTCGTTATCTTGATGATATATATACATGAGACATCCATAAGATCGGCAGCGAAATCCCTGATCACATACTTCGCTAAACGGTTTATAGATAACCTAAATAACGTGGACTAGTTATGATTAACTCAGATATGCTCAGTTGGAAATTCAATGGAAGTAGTATCTTACCCATCCTAGAAGAATCTGCATTTCGGGTGACAAATTATAAACCGTGTTCTTTCTTCCTGTGACAAGTTCCAGGATAAGGACGCCAAAGCTATACACATCAACTTTTACAGTTAATTGCCCCTGCATAGCATATTCCGGTGCCATATAACCGCTGCATATCCAAATCACAATGTCAAAGATTATATAGTGAAGGGAATTTTAAAGAATTGAGTCATGATAAACTGAAAGTTATAGTGTATAACTCCCCGAAAACAAAGATGACATAAAGTACAATTACAATTACAGGTGCTCTCCTATTGTTAATAGATTTTGACAGTGTCTGRAAGTGATATTGTCTTGAAATCTTACAAAGTTCCAGCAACTCTTGTGCTGACGTAACTCTCATCTTCAGGGAAAAGTTTTGCTAAGCCAAAGTCTGCTATCTTAGGCTTCAATTTATTGTCCAACAAAATATTGCTTGCTTTGATATCCCGATGAATAATCCTCGGTTCAGAATCCTGGTGAAGATAAAGCAGCCCACGAGCTACTCCCAATATGATGTTGTAACGCTTCTGCAATCAAGCTGTTTTCGTTTGACTGGATCTGTATCCACGCAAACCCACTAATTAATTATGATGACCGAAACAAGCTTGTTGAAAGATTAATACTTTTTTATCTCCATACAATAAAATGGAAATGACTGTTATTGAGGCTGTTATTGACTAGGTACTCATAGACAATCAACCTTTCTGATCCCTCTGCACAACAGCCGAGTAGCTTCACAAGATTGCGATGCTGAATTTTGGCCACAAGCTTGACTTCATTCAGAAATTCAGTCTTTCCTTGCACAGAAATTAAGGACAGCTTCTTCACAGCTATTTCTTTTCCATCTTGCGTAGTTCCCTGAGAGAATCAGCCAAAAGATCCGTTTGAAGATTTTGGAAAGTATTTAAGCTTAATTGTCTTTTTACTATATATTTATTTTCAACCTAATAGTTTACATCCAACGGTCAAGGGTACGGTGAGACAGCCTGCCGATTACTATAATTTAAGTTTTTAAAAACTGGTGAAAGCTTTCTTAGACGATGTTACCTTGTATACAGGGCCACATCCTCCCTCTCCCAGCTTATTACCATCATGAAAATTTTCCGTAGCAGCTATCAATGTTTCCATCTTAAACGTATTATTTGCCGATCCTCGCTGACGAGTGTCTCTTCCTCGACTTGCTCGTCAACTATACAATCAAAATACGTATTATTTGCCGATCCTCGCTGACGAGTGTCTCTTCCTCGACTTGCTCGTCAACTATACAATCAAAATACATAGGAAGAGACAATGATATTATATATTGGGACAAAAACTGAATGATGTGTAAATTAGCAACAACCACTTTATAAAAGTGGTTGATATACGCCGATCGTCGTCATTAATTTTAAAAGGTAGAAAATGATGCTGATCGACGTATATCAACCACTTTTATAAAGTGATTATTGCTAGTTGACGGCCGGCATGCTTTGAAAACTACCATTAATATATGATTAATGTATTATTTAATTATTACATTAATATAATATATAATAATAACTTATTAATATAATACATTTATGTGTTATATTAATGTATTAATTAATTAATACATTAAATACATTATAAAAATATTGATACACTAATTAATTAATACATTAATTTTAATGTATTTAATAATACATTGATGTATTAAATAAATTAAATATATTAAATTCATTAATACATTAATGTATTTAATACATTATTAATGTATTAAATACATTAATGTATTAAATACATTAATGTATTAAATACATTATTAATGTATTAAATACATTAATGTATTAAATACATTATTAATGTATTTAATACATTACTGTATTAATGCATTAATATATTAATGCATTTAATATATTAATGCATTTAATACATTGATATATTAATGCATTTAATACATTAATATATTAATATATTTAAGATATTAATAATGTATTAATACATAAATACATTAATACATTAATGTATTAATACATTAAAGCATCAAATATATTAATGCATTAATACATTAAATACATTAATCTATTAAATACATTAATGTATCAATGCATTAATACATTAAATATACCAATACATTAATGTATTAAATAGATATATTAATGTATTAAATACATTAATGTATTAAATATATTAATCTATTAAATACATTAATGTATTTAATACATTAATGTGTTAATATATTAATACATTAATGTTCTCGGATAGGGTGTTAGTGGACTCCCCGTGGCAAAGGGAGAAGCCGGACACGCAGTCTCGCAGCATGGAGCCACGTGACCGGCCCGTGGCGCAGTACAGGGCGGCGAGGGAGGTTTAAGTTGGATTAAATGGACGTGATGGTAGGAGCAAGGCGCATTTACGCCACCCCCCGTCCCTCCGCGCTTTGTAACATGGATTGGTATGTCGTCCTCTGCATTTCACCAGGCTTGCGCACCGAAGGGCTCCTCCCTTCACGCAGCAAGTGCAGTCCGATTTCTCACAGCAATCCCACCATCGTCTACGCGTTCTTCTGGTCCGCCCCTCGTCTACTCGGCTCACCTGCATCCATGAGAGAGCGCATTAGAGGCAAGCCTAAGAGCGGCTCACCGTGGAAGCCCCACAGAACCCCTACCTCGCTCTCAGCCTCCCCGATGACGGGCTCTTCCTCCCTTCCCCAGTCTTCGTCCCCCACGGCCTCTCCTCCACCTGCACAGTCAGTTCGCCGTCGCTCTGCAATCTCTCCGCCTCCGAAACCTTCTCAGCTCCTTCACTCCATGGCCACCCTCCCGCGAGCGCTGCCTCCTTCCCAGCGCGGCCCTGAGGACCCCCATATGCAATTCGTAGCCACCATGTCCATCCCGGCATCCTCGAGCACTTGGCGAAGTGCACCCTCATCTTTTGCGGAGTCCAAGCGGTTAATTCTCCACTCCGCGACTCATCCTGTGGGCGAGCACTTCCGAGAGCGCCTGGGCATCCTGTATGACCTTGTCTTTGAGCTCCGAAGGGAGGTGGCGGACTTCAAGTTCAGAATTCAAGCTACCGAGGACAATGTAGCCTCCTTCTTACGCACCCTCTCGGCCATGCATTCAGAGCTCTCACCGGACCCCTCTGGCACTCCCATGGGGGAGGCACCGGCGGCTGACATAGTAGGAGTGCTGCGCCAGGCAGCAAGAAGGAAGCGACCAGCGGAGCATAGCGACCCAGTGGAGAACAAGGAGCGCGAGGTGACCAAGGAACCAGCAGCCGAGCAACTCGAGAACGAGCAGCCGAGCAACACCGTCGCAGAACCGTGGGCAGCAGAGCTCCGAGACACATGGTTGGGATTTTCGCCAGGTGTTTAATTTCCTTGCTATGTACCGACAGGTGTTTAGTTTTAGACTTGCAGAACACTTAGCTCTTAGTTTGGACTTTTTTGATTTTCTAGATGCATCAGTTACATTTAAAACACATGACTGGGTGCTGACTGGACTGGTTTCCCCTCTGTTGGGGCAGTCCAGAATTTTCATCCAGCTGTACACTGTTTTTTGGAGACATGCCACGCTTTAGCATGCACCTTATATATATAATATTATCCTTACTTACAAAATAAAAATAAAAAAAATACATTAATGTATTAATGTATTTAATATATTAATGTATTAAATACATTAATGTGTTAATATATTAATACATTAATGTATTAATGTATTTAATACATTAATGTATTTAATATTTTTTGTCACATTGCGACATTCAAAAAAGTTCATCACATCGCGACATTGGGAAATGTTCATCAGAGTGCCACGTTTGGAAATGTTAGTCACAATGAGATGTATGAAATCATGTTTTACTTTTTAGACAATGATTTATATTTTTCCTAAGGACATTGATAACAAAAGAGAAATGTTCGTCACATTGTGACGATGGGAAACGTTCGTCACAATGCGACATTGGGAAATGGTCATGATATTGCGACGTTGGGAAATGTTCGTCACAAAGAGACATTTGATGTTTGACATCAAATAATTACAAACATAGACTAATTAAAAAAATATTAATAATGTATTAATATATTGATAGAATAATACATTAATGTACTAAAGTATTGATGTATTAATTAAATAATACATGAATGATATATAAATTAATGTATTAAATAATAAATACAAGTATTAAATGTATTAAATAATTGAAAACTTAATGTAATTTATAAATTTTGAAGTATTAAAATAGTAATGTATAACTTATTGTATGAAGGTAATATTGGACAATGTATGTTATTGCAATGTTGGGCTATGCCTGTCACATTAGGTTATATGCATCACATAGCAACWAGGGGTTATGTTCATCACATTGCGACGTTTGGAAATGTTTGTCACATTGTGACATCACATTGCGTTGTTAGGCGTTACTATGTCACATTGCGACATTAGGTTCTATGCATCACATAGAAACAAGGGGTTATTCTCGTCAGATTGCGACGTTTGGAAATGTTTGTCACATTGTGACGTCAGAATATCCACGTATATCACATTGTGGTGCTTTGGTTCGTCATATAGTGATGACGAGTCTATGTCCATATCATTGCGACGTCAGAAAGTTCGTCACATTGTCACAAAGGAAAGAGTTTTGTAACATAATGAGCTATAAGCATGAATGTCACATATCAAAGTGGTTTATGTTCATCACATTGCGACGTTAGCAAATGTTCATTTCATTGCAATGTAGGGTTACGTTTGTCACATTGCGACAATGGGTTCTGCACA
>JASDQU010685644.1:24984-37388 GCA_032191745.1 Picea mariana | reverse complement strand
TTCTTATCAACCATGAAAAAATAATAATGAGTCATATTTACATCAAACAATATTGGTTCCATTACCCAAACCTTTGTGCTACAAGGCTTTCTTCAAGGGTTGACATCAATGACAACCAACCTTAATCAACACTCTTTTGTCGCTTCTGTAACTACCACATATTATGCCTTTTTTGTGGAATCTACTGGGATTGATTGTTTGTGTGATCTCCAAGAGATATCTCTTGATCCAAGAGTCATGAGATAACATGAAGTTGATACTCCATTTTCCTTATCTCTGTCAAAGTTTGAATCAGAATATCCGATCAGGTTGAATTCATCCACCTTGGAGTACCTGAGACCAAAATATTGAGTTCCTTTCAAGTATTTCAGAACTCTTTTGTAACAGACCAATGTTCTTCACAAGGATTTTTCATGAACATGGAAACAATCCCAACAACAAATGAAATGTTTGTTCTGGTGGTAGTAATATAGATAAGACTTCCCACAAGTTGTCTATACTTGGTTGCATCCTCAAATTCATTCCCTTCTTTTGATGTGAGTTTCAAATTTTGTTCCCTTGGAGTAGACATAGGATTGCACTCAACCATGCCAAACTTTTTCAACAATTCTCCAATGTGATTCTTTTGGGAGATGAATATGTACCTTGGATTTTGAATTACTTCAATGCCCAAATAGTAGTGAAGGTGTCCCAAATTTGTCATCTCAAAGCCTTTCTTCAACTTTTTCTTTATGGATGCAATGTAGATTTCATTGTTCCCTATCATAAATAGATAATCTACATCTATGACAAGATATACAATAGTTTTTCTAAATTTCTTGACAAACAAAGTTGCATTGCCAATATTGAAATGTTTGAAATTGAATTTCATAAGATGCTCAGTTAACTTTTCATACCATGTTCGTGGTGCTTGTTTAAAGCCATATAAGGATTTGATGAGCTTGCATGCCTTCTATTCTTGTCCTTGTTACGAGGAAAATCTCTCCATGGCTAGGGGAAAACCACAACAGACGGAACGACACCCATAAATGAACTCTAGTCTCAAATATGCTATATAAAGAAAATTCTAACAAGAGAAGACTAAGACCCTACCTCATCCGGGCGTTCGAAGAAGACCACCATTGAGCACATGACCCAAAGATTTATACCTGAAACCTGTCCTCAACAACCAAGATACGTAAGCATGTGGTATTGATATAGAATGTTATCATGAACATTAGCATGATCCATTAACATTCATGACAAATACGCCCATGGAAAGTAATTTAAAGATTTGCACATATCAATTGGATGAGAAAATAATATTTCTATTAATGTAATCAACATAATTACATAGGTGACAAACATCTGTAACAACATATATTGAAATCGAGAAACTAAGTCCATCCATCTGGGCCTCCACCACTTCAATCCTCCACAAAGGCATGCTCACAAGTAGGATTCAATGGGGTTCTCCATTGCAAGGTAGGAAGAGCTTGGGGGATGAACACAAGAAGTTTAGACTTTTAAGGACAAAGGGATGGAGACTCAATATGAAGTCAAATTTCTCTAGAGTATCTTTGCTCTCAATGTGTTGAATCCTCTCTTAGGCTTGGATATGGCTCAATTTATAGCCTCCAAATGGAATTGAAGGGTCAAGTTAGAGCGTTTCCAGTATATGGAAGGTCAAGGATCATAGATATCGTGACATGGTATGAAAACCCGACATAATTTTTAAATTTTTAGCACCAAACCCGATGTACGTGGGTTGTAGTGGAGAAACATTCATATACACTTGTTGTATAACTGATAGGGTGCGTATATCTACAAAAATGTGTATTTTATCTCTGGAGTGAACAAAAATGGGACATCAAGTCTGTAGAGGGAAATGGAAGGCCATCTAAGCAAGATGTATGGAGTGAGGAAAAATTTGTTGTAACATATGCCCCCTAATGTGTGAGGTCATAGGAGTATCTGCGATGGTTGAAATACATTATAATTCCTAGAAGAGGAGTAATGAAGACTCAACTAGAAATATTAGTGACTCATGAGAATATTACAATCCAAAATGACTTTGTACACATGGATGCCAATTTGAATTACACTGCAGATCCATGTGGATATATATCAAATAGTTGTTCATGGCCATGAAAATACAAAGTGGACATACACCATATGCTGTCATGGTCTCGAACAAGACACAGTGGAGTCCAGTCTCAAAATCAACTGAATATATTTGTATACGATGAAGTATGATATGATTTTCTATTATCACTGAAGTCATATAGGTATTGGTCCAATGAAAGACAACAACAGATATGGGATGTTGCTACTATAAGCTGGAGGTCTTCTACCTTATCCGCCGTAGGTGCAAGTATACATCATGCGAATAGAGGAGTTGAGGTCGAACATAATTAGACTTCATTTGATTACTGGTCATTAAGGTATACCGTTAACAAATGTGAGACAACCCACCAATAATGAAGTAGATATCAAGGCACCGAGTACATTAGACAAGTGTGAATAAGGGTGTTGAGGTCGAACACTTGAAGAATCCATCAATCAAGAGATACTGATGTATTCCCAACTGTCGATGGCGGGAGAACTTGCCACTGATGAATACAAGCCTCTAGGTACTCATAGGACTCTAGGTCTTGTTTCCAGAATAAATGAGCTAAAGTCGATGAAAGGAGACCTACATAAAGGAGAGCATTAAGACATCTCTCATCATCCAGCACGAGGTACAAAGCAACAACTTGATGATTAGGAGGATCTCAGACAAACATGACGTTCACAACCCAATGACCATGTGCATCTCTTACATGCACCAGATGCAAGTAGTGCACGAAAGAGACCCTCTGAATAACAACCAATGAGGAAAATTGTCGACAAAGGTGATGAAACCACCAATAGGGCTAATGGAATCCAAGACACTGCATGAATCCCAATGTGTGAATAAATTTCCTTCCGTCGAACATAAGGGAAACCCCCTAGTCATTGACCAATGAGGAGATATCATCTGCTAGGTTCAAGGTTACCTATCAATGATGACAATAGGCCCAGGGTGAAAAGTAGGACAATAACTTCATGTGATTCTAAGATACACTGAGGATACGATTGATATACAAAGTCAAGAGTTCCAAGGAATGGCCGACATACAAAGTCAAGAGTTCCAAGGAATGGTCGACATACAAAGTCAAGAGTTCCAAGGAATGGCCGACACATGCTTATACTTCCTTTGAACAAGAGCATGAGACAGATGGATAACTCAGGAAACATAGCCTTAACATTGATCATTGACAAAAGTTTGTGATACACGAGGCATCAACAAACTCTCCATAGGGACTAGAGGAGTAACCAGTCGGAGGAGTAGACTCTAAGTAACGAGGTCAAATTCCTAGGGCCATGCTAAACCCAAACCTTGGATGAAATGGACTCAAGAGTTTGTGCTTTGTTCAAAGGCGACATGATTGTTGTCGATAGGAGATAATATTATTTTCCCGCCCGTATTTTTTTGTTTTTTCATAGAAAAAGGAATGCTATGATATAGGAGAGGAAACAAGTGTCACGAGTAAGAAACTGGTTCCAAGCAGTGGAACATACCTATGCTCAATGCAAGGAAGTGCATGCGGGGCATGGACACTCGAATGGATGTTTCCTCTACAGGTAAAGAGTGTCAAAGGCACTGCTTGGCTAGTCATGAGAATTGTTGAGGTGAAAGGATTATAGCGAGATAGCAGAAGCCAACAATAGGCTCAACAATACAAGCAGGATGATGCAATGTAATTACAACTTAACTCAAAAATGTCCTTTTTCGTAGATTTAGTCCCCTAGGCCCGAAAAAGTATAAAATAATACCCAGGAGAACTCTTCTAGCCAATGGTGACTAGAGTATTCATTTTTCGCAATTAGTCTACTTGGTCTGGAAAAGGGTTAAACTTGTACCAAAATAGATGTCCTTTCAAAACCATTTAACGAGTGTGAAAGAGACAAGTTCACTCGACAATCTTTTCATTTTTAAGAAGTCTTGAAAATATCTTAACTAAGACTCTAAGATGTTGTTCTAAGGAGCATATCATAGGGGAGGCCAGGGCGCCCATGCAGGTATTATTTCTAAAGGCAATAGATCACATCTAGTTGACACAAGCTTGGAAAACCCAAAGATGTCCAAGCCTAGGAGGATAGAATACTTGCAGAGGATCCTTCATCTACAATACATCAACGAACGCTCATTATCTGAAAGGGTGCAGAAGAAGGAAGGGAGGCTCTAAAAGATCATTCCAATAAAGGAAACCATCCTAGGACTTGGAGGGATTGTACTTAGAGAGAGTGGAATGCTCCCTTGTTAAGAGGGTATAAAACTAGAAATGCTAAGGACATGGTCGAAAGACGCTTCACGTGCCAAAAGAAGAGTGGGATTGACTGAAGATTGCATTGGCAATGTCACTTCCTTAGACTTGTCACTCTCCAAGAGAAGAGTGGGATCGATGAAATATTGCATCAACATGACCACTTCTTCAACCGTTGGTTGAATAGAATGAGAAACAACATGTTCAAGAGATGCATCACTCCCCAAAACAGGAGTTGTTTCGGTTGAATATTGCATCAACACGACCACTGGTTGAACAAGATGCGAGACAATATGGTCAAGAGACCCATCACTCCCCAAAATAGGAGTGGTGTCAACCGAAGATTGCATCGACATGACCACTATATCAACCAAAGAAGGATTATAATGTTGGGAAACCAAAGAAAACTCAGAACTCGAAGGGACACTAGACAAGGACCACGCTTCTCGTACCACTACAATAACAGAGCGCAAACGAGTTAGGTGATATCCTTTACAAAGTCTACAAATGAACTTGGGATTACATCCTATACGTCTAGGCTTCTCAATCGTACCAATGTCCCTAGTGTGACTTGCAATGGCTGGTGACATGCTCCTAGCATGACTTGCAGAGGCTAGTGGCACATCTCCAACATGACTTACAGAGGTTGGTGATGTTTGTCTAGTGTGACTAGCAATGACTAGAGTTGTGCCCCTAGCATGACTTGCAACGACTAGTTTCTTTCCCCTAGAATGACTTGCAGAGCCTAGTGACATGTCTCCAACATGACTTGTTGAGGTTGGTGACTTAATGCCAATATGACTCGTAGTGACTGGACTTGTGCTTCTAGCATGACTTGCAACGACTGGTTATGGCATCTGAGACCATGGTACCGGGAAATATTAGTTTTGAGAGATTGCATGCAAAACTAGGTTCTGGTATACACCATGGCCCTGTCTGGTAGGATATTATCCTCCTCCCAACTGATTCATAAAAGGTTGCAAGGGCATCATCACCGAGGAAGCCGCTTGCGAGGAGAAAGCGACGTGGCATGGGTTACTCATGTGAGGATATATGTTGCCCCCAAATGAAGCAAATCCATGTAGAGGGTTTCCCATACTATAAAATTGACTCCCCCCAAATGAAACACCAAAGGTTAGAGGGAGGTTTTCCATAAGAAAAGCATTCGTAGGAACCGACACTATGGAAGAAGGAATGACAGAAGAAATATAAGAAGTAGAAGGACCACCCATTTCAGCACTTGCTCCTAGAAAAGTGAAGCTAGGATTGGGTCCAGAGGAAGGAGGATTCCAATCTCCTACCATAGGATTTGATTGAGGGATACAAACTCTACCAAATGAAAAAGGAGAATAAGGAGGCATCACGCCCCCAGACCTAGAACTAGGATTCACATGAGATGACGAAACAGAGGATACCAAGTGCGAAGTCATGTCTAGCATACCAAAAGAGAAAGGATTAGAGTCCCAAGGCATTGAATGAGTACTATGATTTTGGCATACCACTCGGAAATACAAAAGGATTCGTCCCCATGGAATGAGTAGAGACCATGGGCTAGGTAGCACTAACTGAGGGAGTCATAGGGGCTCCACCAACCATAGCAGTCAAAACTCATGACGCAATACAAAATCATAAGGCCAACTAATAATCAAAGAGCACGCTCCTAAATAAAGATAAAGGCCAATCCACACAAACAAGATATGATGGCTGAAAGGGACCTCCCAAACTAAAGTAGGTATGCCTCGCCCAAGAGGGGCCCGAGACTCCGTCACAATAGAGTGTGTAATACCCATGTTTCCCCCAGCTTGTAAATATAACTATAACTTGCCAAAAGATTGTGGCAGACTAAATATGTGTGAATGTTGGATTTGATGAACCCTTTGTTATAAAAGGTAATGTATGTATTTTGTTATAAATTAAAAATGGATAGTGTTGCATAACTACTTAAAGGGGGGTTTGCCAAGATAGATCATGATGCTATGAGAGAGATGGTGAGGGGAACCAGAAATGGTTTAGATGACCCCCACCAAACTAGTACCTTACTGGATTTCATTTCTCAGACCTAGAACAATCCTTTGACCTAGAAATGAATTACTAGTCAGGCTAGTAGTTGGAAAGGCCCTCCTAAAGAGTAATGAGGAGATGGGGAAGAGTACCCATCTGCAAGGCTTCCAAAACTAACCACGAGCTCGGGATTCAGACTCACAGAATCTTGTTAAGGAAGGCAAGAAAGGAAGTGATTTGTGGGAAGAGCCAGACCTGAGAGGAAGGAGAGTCGAGAGACCAATATCCCAAAAGAGAAGTGTGCTTGCAAGTCTCTGGTTCGAAGGAGAACCGAGAAACAAGTTCATTCTAGGTACAAGAAGCTGTTGGCAGGATTTTCAATCCAAGCTGATAAACGAGGCTGCAAAGAAGACGAGTGACTGTGGAAGTACTTGTTACAAGCCCCCTTGCTTGGTACAAAAAAAACCGTTTGCTAAATTCTTGTGGGAGGAGGAGAGTGACCTTCATCCCTGAATGTCATTGAGAAAGAAGAAAGAGTCTCCCTCATAGCATCATGGTCTAGCTAGGGGGTGGCAAGAGGTGAATCCATTCAGGAGTGGTTGTGCCTATGGTTGGGTGGAAACAAGCAACCTTTTCAGCAGTCGCTTCATGATTATTTTTTTTGATAAGTATTTTCATACTCTTTGNCCTCTTGCCACCCCCTAGCTAGACCATGATGCTATGAGGGAGACTCTTTCTTCTTTCTCAATGACATTCAGGGATGAAGGGGGGGCAAGAGGTGAATCCATTCAGGAGTGGTTGTGCCTATGGTTGGGTGGAAACAAGCAACCTTTTCAGCAGTCGCTTCATGATTATTTTTTTTGATAAGTATTTTCATACTCTTTGTACTGGAATGGAAATGATGATTGAATATACCTGTCTATGACTAAATGTTGTATTGAATGATTAAGGTAGAAATTCTCATTGTTTTTCTATGAACCCCTGCTTTTGAATGGTCTTCTATTTGCCTCAGCTTAGTAGCTAGAAAGTATGGGACGTGGGTCTGCAAGAGAGTTGGGGTAGGGGTAACTGGAATACTTAAGTCCTACCAACCTCTCTAAGTTACCTTTGCGGGAATACTAAGTTCAAACTCTGTGGAAAGAGGGTGTCTCCTTCAGACCCTTCACCTGTGTGACTAAGGGCTCATGTCCATGGACTTACCCAAATTCATGGCTAAGAGTTAAGCGTGTAGCCCACAAGAATTATCTGATGACCCATATGACCAAGGTCCGGGAAACCTGCGCTCGGCTCGAAAAGAGATAAGATTTTCTGGCTTCGGAAATCTGGGAGTTCAGAGCTCCGGGGTGTTATGGCCTTACCACTTTCAAACCGGCCAAAGGCAACTTGTTTCTAGGGTTACCCATGAGGTCGACCGACATGTGGCAATGTCACTAACTGTGACAGATGGACCTGTCCCACCGTTAACCCTTGACCCACTTACCAATTGCGAAGTAACGCGAGCCACAAATTCGAGGGTAATCAAGAGTCTCCCTGGCCATTGGATCTATGCCAAGGTCAGTCCGGCTTTGACTACTTCGAGAGAACAAAGGTGTCATAGCACCAAATTCCCCAAATATCGAAGTTGCGAATTTATGTGAGTTGTGGATCTAAGGAGTCCGTTGAGAACCCCTCTTAGCCGTCCGATCAACCAGTGGAGGGACTCGCATACAACACTTCGATGAAGTCCTACTTTGGGAGAGCGGAGCTGTCATAATGAAAAAACTCTTGAATGTCAAAGCTGCGAATTAATGAGAACCGTAGATATAGGGATGCCTCAAAATATTCCCTGGCCGTTGGATCTATACCAAGGTTAGTCTGGCGTTGACCACTACGGGAGAAAGGGTGTGGTAAGGGAGCGGAACACCCGAACGTCGAATTTGTGAATTGATAAGGGTCGTAGATCTGAGGACGTTTCAGGATATCCCATGACCATTAGATCTAGATCGTGGTCAACGCGACGCTGACCACTCCGAGAGCAAGGAGGAAGTCACACAATGAATGTTGATATTATGGTAGCTGCGGGAGGTATTAACCTCTACATGTAAACCTGACGAGAATAGAATATTCTTGGAAGCAAGAAAAAACCCTAATGAGAATAACCCTAGAAGACATGTCGGCTCAAGAGGATAACTTGTATTAGGTTATTAGCCTCCAAGAGAAGAAGTCAGGCAGAAGAAATAATATATATTGAACAGAAAGATACCTAGAATGAGAAGTCGGTCGAGGCAGTAAGCTAGAATTACTATAAATACAAGAGGTCGGTCTTCATTCTAGCAGGCAGTCACAGAATTGCAGAGCAACACTTGTGCGCACTGCAGTGCCCAGTTTTGTGCGCAGGTTTGGAGGAGAGTTGCCATTGCAGCTAGTAGATCACGTTTGGCTTGGACTATCTCTTGGTTAGGGTTTGGACTATCTGATCAGCTCTTATTGGTGCACTATCCTTGGGGAAAGGTGCGCTACCCTATGTTTGGCTATCTAGCCTAGGGTTTGCTTCTAGAGTGATTCTCTATCAAGGTTAAGGTGCTCGGAGGGTGGCTTCGGCCTATGGTTGGGTGACAATAGTGATATTCTCAATGGTAAAATGAGAACATCCATTATATTCTAACAGGTTATGGACCCACACCTCCTTCATTCAGTCTAACCGCTGGAAGGAAACATAGCCATAAGGATATTAAGCTCGTTGAAGAACTGTCGCTAGGTTTTCTAGCAGGAGCAGTCACCAAAGCACTGTCGCGGGGGTTACTAGCAGGTGTAGTTGCAGAAACCCTAATCCTCTCGTTGAGGCACCTTAAGTGAAGGGATTAACCTAATTTTTGGATAGATCAGTGCGCCTTAGCCTAGCGCATCTCCTGGTACTCTCAGTAAGCCAAGACGTCAAGTTTGAGTTTTTGGTCAAATCTAGGGTTGACCAAGTCAAAGCAGCCATGACTTACTCTATGAAGTTAGAAAACAAGTTAGATGGAGCTTCTAACTTAAGAGCGTGGAAGACAAGGATTGACCTCATCCTTGCCAAGAATAAAGTGTTGGATATCGTGAAAGGAAAGATTGTGGAACCATAGTTTGAAGAAGGAAAAGAGAAGGAACNATGGAGAAGTTGAAATACGGTGACATCAATGCTATGAGTATCATAGTGGAATTTATAAAATACCACTTGATACCCTACATCTCCCATCTTGACTCATCGAAGAAGACGTACGATGCCCTAACAAATATCTTCTTGGTCAGAAACATTGGACAAGTTATGAGTCTGAAGAATGAGTTCTGTGACATGAAGATGAATGATGATGACAGCATAACATCATACTTTGTGAGAATCTCTCAATTAAGAGATCAACTACAAGCTATTGAAGAGATTATTTCAGAGAAGGAATTGGTAAACATAGTACTCAATGGTCTTCCCAAGACGTGGGATGCATTCGCCGCAAGCATGAACACAAGGAAGGAGTATCCTACATTTGAAGAACTTTGGACTTGTTGTGCTCAAGAAGAATCTAGGATCAGTGCAAAAGAGAAACCCCAAAAGGAGTACGATGATCAAGCCTTCACAGCAAGATTCAAGAATTTTAGGAACAAAAGGAAGTTTGGTTCAGGGAGGAAGCCAAATCAAGAGAAAGATATTTCAGAAATACAATGTTTCAACTGTCTAATGTATGGCCACTACAAGAATCATTGTCCCGAGCTAAAGAAAAGGAAGGGGACACACGAAGCATTAGTTGTCGAAGATAAGGAACCTTCCAAGAAGACTAAGCAAGATGAAAGAGACTTCTTCTTCTGAATGTAACAATACTCTTCTTAGTTCTTGTACATATCTTGTTTGCATAGTCTCTGTACATATCTTGTATATCTATCTCTTGGAAGATAATGTGTTCCAAGAAGAACTATACCTATGGAATAACAACAAGATAAGGACTGCTATCATTATACAAGTCAGATAACACACATGAAAGGATGAAATACATCAAACAAATCATGTGGAAGCTATTACAAGATAAGCCGAAATCAGAATCAATAATGAAGAGACTTAGAAGAAACAAAGACAGAAAGAAGTCAACAATCAAGAGGAATTTGGAGAAAGATTTATGACATTTTTGCAGAAGACAATAAGACAGAAGTGTGGACTCTGTTAGACGGAGGGAGCCAATTATATATTGTAGAAGACAATAAGGATGTAGACAAAAGCGTGGACTCTGTTAGACAGAGGGAGCCGATTATATGCACTCATACATGAAGCAAGGATTAGGAGGGAGCTAATCCTATGATCCATTGAAGATGATGAAGTATATATCCATGGTAGCAAACATGAAAAGCAACACATGATCAGTTCGACCATAGAAGAAGACTTCTTCGAAGAGAAGCCTTAATGTATCCCTGGTTGTTTATCCACATCTGTGATCCTATGATGAAAGAAATAAATGGAATCTTTAGGGCATGGAATCTATAAGAAACTCCATGGACCCAAGAGCTAAAGAAAAACATCAGAAAAAACATGAAGATTCCAAGAAAGAAAGAGAAGCCAGAACAACCAGTCACTGTATTAAGAATCACAAGATTACCAACCTAATATGAACTCAATAAAATAAATAAAGCAGAGGAAATGAAAGTGGTGATGAAGAACAGTGTATATATGCAAGCATTGCAGGATCCAGAACTAGAGGTTCTCCCAGATGGAGGGAGAAGACTATGATGATTAGTAGTTCCAGTAAACCAGACATGCCTCTACATGAGTCTTTATATCATCCACAATATCTATGGGTTAAAGTTCTACATCAGATGAATGCAAAGACTGTACTTCTCTAGAGAAATTGAACAAAGAGAGTATGAAGAGCAACCTGAAGACTTTAAGGCATACCAGAAAGAGACCCTTGTATGCAGATGGAAGTAGATAACTTGGTGGAGAACCTCCAATGCATAGTAGAAGTGGTGAAGATTTTCTATAACAGAGATATTGTATCAGAATGATTACTCAGAAGATCAGGATGATGAATTGCCAATCCATGACAGAGATCTCATGATGACAGAAGAAGTTCCACATGGATATGTTCTAGTTTGACCCTTGCCACGATGTTGTGAGCTAGTAGGAACCAAAGAAGAATCCAACAAAGATATAATTTATTGATTAGATCTATATGAAGCCTTCAGAGAAAAACCACTGTTCCAGACCGAAGTACATTTAAGATCAAGCATTACATTATCCGTGATGAAGTCCAGAAAGGAGAAAGTGGTTCTCAAATATATATCTCCATAGATGATCAGATAAGAAGACATTTTGGTAAAGCTTCTATCCAAGATGAAAGAGTTTGCGTACTCAAGTTGGAGCTCGTGGAGACGACTTCCTTATTGAAAAAGGAAGATATGAATTCCAGGTTGGGAGGGAGCATTGATGTGTTATTGATTGATGGACAATCATTTTTCAGTTTGAAAAATGGTCCAGGATGAGCAGTTCCTTTCCAGTTCGGAAAATGGTCCAGATTGATGATGTACCATAGACAACGACTTCCCATTGTGGTTAACATGGGAAGTGGTCTAGGGTAGTCTCTCTTCTTGAGGGTTACTCAAGAAGACTGGCCCGCCTCACTGGACAACGATTTCTCATTGTGGTTAACATGGTGAATGGTCTGTTTTGGAGGTTGGTGTAGGACAATCATTTCCTTAGGAAATGGCCCGGACAGTCATTCCTTAGGGCAGATTCATTATCTCCAGGTTGCACTTTGTTTAGTGCCAGAGGAATGGCCCAGGGTGGGGAATTATCTAGGTTCAGCAATCAGGGACATACATTCCTTAGGGCAGACTCATTCTCTCCAGGTTACACTTTGTCTAGTGTCGGAGGAATGGCCCAGGGTGGGGAATGGTCCAGGCTCAGAAATCAGGACAATTATTCTTCCTTGCTTGAGAAGAATAGTCCAGATAGCTCATCATTGACGTCTTACCTTTTTTAGGGCAGATGCTCTTCCGAGATCTCACAGATGTGAGTGGAAGAATGGCCCAGATGATTCAGTTTATATCATAACATTGTTTCTGTGCAGGTTGATATCAGAT
>JASDQU010685643.1:26404-36429 GCA_032191745.1 Picea mariana | reverse complement strand
ATAATTTTATTAATTTAAGAATTGCAATTTCAATATATATTATACTACAAATTTATAAAAATCTCAAATAGTAGCAAGTTCAGCCTTCTTTCATTTTCAATACATTTTTTTAAGTTTCTAATTAAAAGTATTGTTGATAATCTTATTTTAAAATTGGCTCAAAATCATTGATGAAATCACATATGTCCTATTTTAGCAATGCAAATTATTATTGCAATATAAATATTTAAGAAAGTTGAATTTATTTTTATATTAAGCACAAGAATCTTATTAATTCAAGAATTGCAATTTCAATATATATTATACTACACATTTATAAAAAACAAAAATGGTAGAAAGTTCAACATTCTTTCATTTTCAATACATTTTTAATTTTTATTCTTTTAAGGTTACACATCCTAATTTAAGTTATAGATTTTTAATATATTTTTTATTGTTATTTTTTTAAGGTCACACATCCTAACTTAAGTTATAGATTTTTAATACATTTTTTATTTGTATTGTTTTAAGGTGACACATCCTGAGTGGGCCTAATAGTTAAGAACATGTGTTTCCTCTTAAGAGGTCACAAGTTCAAATCCAGAGGAGGGTAGGGTATGTATTAAAAATCAAATCAAAACTTGACAGCATTATAGAAAGAAATCCTCCAAATCCAATCATAGAATTTGAATGAATGTTATGTAAATAAATTTTACTATTTAAATAGAAAAAATTATTAGCAACATTATAGAAAGAAATCCTCCAAATCCAATCATAGAATTTGAATAAATGTTATGTAAATAAATTTTACTATTTGAATAGAAAAAATTAATAATATACAAAATTTTAGCTTACTTGAAAACATATTGTTCACTCATAAATATTTATCATATTTTAAATTTTTTATATTAAGATTATTCTTTTTATAAATATATAATGATTGCAAGCATCTTAAATGTTATATGTTTTGTCCATAATTTAGATATATTTATATTTTCATTGAAAAGATAACAAAAAATCCTAGTGTTCGCTTGTCACTAGGGAAACTAGACTAGCAACATTGTAGAAGTTTGACTAGTGTGTGACATGAAAATTGTAGCTTAGCTCTAGATGACTCACAATGGCTATATCTAAAATGCTGAATATGACTTAATACTAGACTGTATAGATGCCTAGCTAAACATTTGTGAGGTATGGCCAAAAGTCCATGACCTGGAACCTAAATTATGATATACAAAATAAATCTTTTCATAAGAAAAAACTAAGTATTGGATGACCTATCCTCATCATGCACCTAGGTAGAAGGTGCTACAATAGTTTCCAGGTCGATTCTAGCAATCTTCCTTCCTAGCATGTTCATTTTGTGGTTGAGCAGTCGGATCTGGGACTGCATCTTGTCTAGATGGAGCATAATCTCTTCTTTGTTGGGATTCATAGAAGAGAATGCCCCCCCTAGTATCTGAAAACAAAGAGCTTGTGTTGGGCTGAACCTCCTCATCTGTGACAAAACTCTGAAAGACTCAAACATCTACTTCCACTAAGTTGATTTTAGCTAGGATTTGAGGAGATGTATGTGCATGATAAGAGTCAGCTCAGTTCTCAGCCATTGCAATGACACGTGAATCTTTCTGAGCCAAATTACATGCTTACCATTTATAAAGAAACTTACACTACCACGTGGTCTTTTGGTTACCATTTATGCATTTTTTAAAAAGAGCATAACTCTCACATCCGAAGTCCGTTTCCAGTGCCATTTTTTTTAAAATCGCATAACTTTTCGAGCTCTTTCCATTTAGATCATCAGTTTTGATTTTTAAACCCATATTATCTATATATTTAATATGGATTCTACATGTAATCTCTTACTTACCAGCACCAACTACTTCCAATGGAAATCCCATATGGAGGATTTATTAAGAAGTAAAGGCTTGTACCGGATTATCTTGGGAAACAAAACAACACCCAATAATGCTAATAAGTAATCCAAATGGGATAATAGGAATGACAAAGCACGTGGATTAATCAAAATGTCCATCTCTCCTGAATTAAGGTTCCACTTTAAATCAATTGATAAACCCAAAGAAGCTTGCGGAAAGATTGAATCTATGTTTGGTAAACACAGTATTATTCTAGCATAATAGTTAGAAAATCAAGTACTAACTTTAAGTCCAAGTGATTTTTCTTACATTGAAGACTATCTATCTAAGTTTAAAACACTCAGAACTTTATGTGCAGAATGTAAGATAAAGATAGACGAAGATCGTTGCATCTATCTTATTCTTTCTAAGATAGGTAGTCCATATTCTATTTTTATATCTACCCTTTATGCCATGCAAGAGGATCTAGGGGCAGCTTATCAAAAACCCGGTCTTGAGAACTTTTATGATGCTTTGATTAGAGAGAAAGATAAACTAGTACGACTTGGAGTGATCAATACTGCAGGTACCTCCAGCAAAGCCTTAGTTGACCATCATAAAGATAAACCTAGGAATCCCAAGAAGAAATATCCTCACCACAACAAAAAACAATATAAGGGTCCCAAACCCACTCAGACATCTTTTTCTCCGAATGGAGACACAAGAGAAAAATATAAAAATAAGAATACTAACAGACATTGCAACTTTTTTGATAAAGATGGTCATGATGAGTCCAAATGTTTCAAGAAGATGGCAGATCTAGAAGAAGAGATGAAGATGCACACCATCAGTATTGATTCTACTTCTTCTTCTTCTTCTTCTTCTCATGGACATGCACTTTCTGCTTCTGGTTTCTCCTTCAATACAAATTCTACTTATACTTCTGATGAGTGGCTTATTGATTCTGGACCATCCTATCATATGGCTAAGGATAGAGCCATATTTTCTACTTTAAATGAATGTAACACCCATAAAATATTTGTTGGTGATGATAGATCTCTTAGTGTTGAAGGATCTGGAATAATTCAAGTAGAAAATGGTCATTTTAATGATGTCTTATGTGTTCCAAGTCTTTCTTGTAACCTTCTATCAGTATATCAAATCACTTATTTAGGTGAAGGTAAAACCGTAGATTTTTCACCTCACCAAGCTRTAATCAAGGATCTAAAATATCCTAAGCATGTTCTTGCAACTTGAATTGTTGATGATATTACCAAGTTGTACAAATTTGACAACTTTGGGTCATCATGTTTTTCATCAGTTATTGTTGCTCATAGCGATGACTTGAGAAAACTTTGGCATGAGCGGTTTGGTCATCTAAACTATCACTCATTGCAACAACTATGTAATCAATAGATGGTAACTAGTCTTCCTCTTGTTTCATGCAAAGATGGTGTTTATGTCGGTTGTGTTCTCGACAAACATCATCGGGACAGTTTTGACAAACGTGCCTCTTGGCATGCCTCGGGTCCCTTGCAGCTTGTTCATAGTGATTTGTGTGGTCCACTTTCTTCTCCTTCCTTTTCTGGGTGCAAGCATTTCTTAAATTTCATTGATGACTTTTCCAGACATACTTGGGATTACTTCTAAAATCTTAAGAGCGAAAGTTTTGACAAGTTTTTGGCCTACAAGGCCCTTGCAGAAAATCAATCTGGACATCAAATTCAAAGTTTAAGAACAGATAATGGAGGGGAATATGTGAACAATAATTTTACAGGTTATTGCACTACAAAGAGAATTCAAATGCAACACACTGTTCCATATACACCACAACAAAATGGTGTTACTGAGAGAAATAACCGCACATTAAAAGAAATTACTAATTGTATGATCCAATCTAAGGGATTAAGTCTAAAGTATTGGGCAGAAGCCATCAACTATGAAAATTACATAGTAAATCACACTCCCACAAAGGCTCTTAAAAATATAAAATAGGAAGAAGCTTGGAATAAAGTTAAACCAGATGTAAGTCACTTCCGTGTATTTGGTAGTATAGCATGGGCTCACATTCCTGATGAGAAAAGGAAAGCATTGCAGCCTAAAAGTGAGAAGTGTATATTTGTTGGTTATTTTGAAGATTTCAAAGGTTACAGACTTCTTCAATCACATTGTAATGAAATTTTTATTAGAAGATATGTTAAATTTGTTGAAAATATCTTGGCCTGCAAGCCCAATTCGGTGTTTGTGCCTTCTTTGGCTTGCGATCCTAATTCGACGGTTGTGCCTTCTTCGGCCTGCGATCCATATTCAACGTTTGTGCCTTCTTTTGATCTGGTTTCTTCTTGAGATGATGAAAGTGAGGATGAAAATCCACCTCCATTAACTCACCCTCCTCCAGATGAGTTCTTTGAACCTGAACCAACACCGTCTCCACCACTTCCTGGATGAGTTCATTCAACACAACAAGCAGTTGGTGATCTTGTCGGTGATCCTTCAGATCAGTGTCGGACACGTTCAAATTTCCAGCGAGCCTCTTCTCTTTTGGTTCAAGTTTCAGAAACTTATGATCCAGAGACATTTGCAAAAGCTTCACATCATCCATATTGGGATACATCAATGAATGAAGAGTATCGTTCTTTAATGGAAAATGATACTTGGGATATTGTACCTCTTCCAAAAGGAAGAAAAATTGTTAGATGTGTTGCAACATCTCCCAGGTGTGTATAAGGCAGCAACAAGATGAAAATGGATCTACATAACTAAGTATGCATCAGATGGAAGTGTTGAAAGACACAAGGGTCAGTTAGTTGCAAAGGATTTTCCCAAGTTGAAGGAATTGGCTATAATGAAACCTTCGCCCCTGTAGAAAAAAGGAATTCCATCCACCTTGTTCTTTCCCTTGCTTCCTCACATAAATGGGAGGTCCATCAGATGGATGTTAAATCCTCCTTCTTGCATAGAGATTTGCAAGAAGAAATCTACATGGAACAACCTCTTGGATATGTCCATAATGACTCTAGCCTTGTTTGTCACCTCAAGAAATCTCTTTATGGTCTCAAGCAAGCTCCCCAAGCTTGGTATGCCAAAATGGACAAGTTTCTTACTTCCACTAGATTCTCTAGATGCCATTCTGATCCTAATGTCTATACCAAGAAAGTAGGAAGCCATCTCATAATCCTTGTCCTTTATGTTGATGACGTTATCCTTACTGGTAGTGACCCAAAACTTTTAAACCATGTGAAAACCAGCCTTAAGAAGAAATTTGAAATGACAGAATTAGGGATTTTTCACTATTTCCTTGGCCTCCAAGTTTTGCAAACCAATGAAGGAATTTTTCTTTCCCAGTCTAAGTATGTTTGTGACCTTCTTTTTCACTTTCACATGGAAAATTGTAAGCCAAACCCTTCTCCCTTCCAGTCTGGAGTCAAGATTACTGCCACCTATACTTCTCCTAAAGTTGATGCCACCTTGTACCATCAGTTAGTTGGTAGCCTCTTATACTTGACTCATACCTGTCCTGATCTTTCCTTTGTTGTTGGTCTTGTTGCCCGATATATGAAAACTCCCCATGAAAGCCATTGGAAAGCAGCTAAAAGGATACTTCTGTATGTTCGTGGTACAGTTCAGTTCGAGATGCATTATAGTTCAGGGGGCACTCCTTTATTGGTTGGTTTCACTAATTCAGATTGGGTCGATGACCCTGATGATAAGAAGTCTACTACAAGTTATGTTTTCAACCTTGGTTCAGGACCTGTCAGTTGGGCCTGTAAGAAACAACATACTATTGCACTTTCTTTAGCAGAAGCAGAGTACCGAGCAACGATAAATCCAAGTCAGGAAGCCCTGTGGCTTCGACAGATCCTTTCAAAGTTTGGATTCCAGCACTAGCATCTGACCAGCCTTTGGTGTGACAGTTAGAGTGCCATCAAGAGTGCTAAAGACCCAGTTCAACATCAACGTAGAAAACACATCGAGATACACATGCACTTGATCAGAAAGATCATTCATGATCAAGTTATTGAAGTGCTCTATTGCCCTACAGAAGATCACTTTACAAACATTTTCACAAAGTCTCTTATAGAAGTGAAGTTTTCCAAACTTCGATCTATGTTAGGAGTTCAGGAAGTTGTCATTAAGGGGGGATAGGCTCTAATCCCTCCTTCGTTCTCCTATTGTGCCACTATTGTAAATCCTTCAATCCTATCCCAAGTTGCTCTTAAGGGGGGATGTTAGGATATTTAGACACTTATAAGTTAGTTAAGATCTACTTGGTCTATTATGTTGTTAGGTAAAAGTGTGTTTTCTCGTGTGTTTCTTTAGTATGCATTAGTATGCATTTGTAGTTAGGAAATCCGACGGTCACGATATGTTCCCGATATAGAGTGATCTGGCGGTTCATACTCTCCTCGATCTTAATGACCATTGATTCATGGCTTAAGACCCGATTGGTCCATGATCTCTATTTAAAAAGCATGGTGGTTCATTTCTCGATAATCAATTGTGAGAAAATCTCTTGTAAAATCTCTATGTAATTTTTTTTTTTTCATTTATTAAACTGCTCCAAGTGGCCATGTTGGCTAGGCCCGTGGATGTTTCCCCATAGGGGTTTTACCACGTGAAAACATGGATGTGTTGATATTTTATCTAGTTATGTGAATGATTAATGAAGGTGTTCGTCCTCTATCAAAATACTTGTGTTTTCGAACATATACAGTAATATAACAACGAAATAACATTATTCATAAATTAACATCCAAAAAATAAGATAATTGAAATTAATTCTCTAAAATTCCATGTAGCTTCGCATTATTTTATGTGAATTTATGATATAATATTTATGTGAATTTTTTTAATATACATTTATAAATGAAATCTTTTTATTTCTTTTTAAGATTTTTTAATATTTATTTCTTTTATATTTTTAAGTTATTTAGTTTATGTAAGAATATATGACTCTTTTTAAGTTTCTAATGACCAGTACAACATGATATTTGTATTTTAAAAATTGATCAGGATCATTTAGAATTAATCAAATCAAGTATGTCTTATTTTAAGAATGCAAAATATTACTGCAATATAAATATTTAAAAATGTTGAATTTATTTTTATATAGAAAATAACAGTCTTATTAATTAAAGAAGAGAATTGTAATTTCAATATATATTATACTACATATTTATAAAAAGCCAAAATGGAAGCAAGTTCAGCCTTCTTTGATTTTCAATACATTTTTTATTTTTATTCTTTTACAATACATTTTTTTATTTTTATTCTGTTAAGGTCACACATCCTAAGTTATAGATTATTAATACATTTTTTATTTTTATTGTTTTAAGGTGACACATCCTAACATAAATTATAGATAAAATTTATAAAAAATAACTTATTTTTATTTTCTTAAAATAGTTTTAATATTAAAAAATTAAAATGATAAAAAGATTAACTTACTTCTATTTTTATTATTTTTTTATTAATTCTGTTTTTATAACTTTTTTATTCTTATCATTTTAACATSAGATATTACTCAAATTACTCTACCTTTTATTAAAAAARTTAATCAATTATAACAACCAAATAATATTATCTTTTATTTTCTTAAGTCTAATTTTAGAGTTTTGAATATGAAACTATTAATAACATATGTGATTTATCACGAYAGTGTATTGTAAATAATTTATATTTCATATTAAATGAAACCACATYCAATCGTTTAAGTTTTGAATTTATTGCTTTACATGGTTGTGGAGTATTATGTATATTTATAAAATTTTAAAAATCCAAATCTCTTAATGTTTGGATTTTTCACCTCGTTTTGGGTTTAGAGAAAGAAATCTTCCAAATCCAATCACACAATGACAATTTGAATAAATGTTATATATTTAARAAAAAWTAATATATGTAAATAMTTTTTACTATTTTAATAGTGAAAATTAATAATACACAAAATTTTAATTTATTAAAAAAATATTTGTCACTCATAAATATTTATCATATTTTAATTTTTTTTATATTAAAATTATTCTTTTTATAAATATATAATGATTGAAAACATCTTGAATGTTATTTTTTTTGGTCCATAATTCAGATCTATTTATATTTTCATTGAAAACTTAACAAAAAATCCTATTGTTGGTTTGTTACTAAAAAAAACTAGACTAGCAACATTGCATTAGTTTGGTTAGTGTTTTGCATGAAAATTGTAGTTTAGATCTATACGAATGATAATAGCTATATCTAAAATGCTAAATATGACTTAATAATGGATTGTATAGATGCTTAGCTAGACATTTGTAAGGTATGGCCCAAATTCCATGACCTGGAACTTGAATTATGATATACAAAATAAAGCTTTTCATAAGAAAAAACTAAGTATTGGATGACCCGACCTCCTCATGCACCTCTGTAGAAGGTGATACAACAGTTTCCAGGTCGATTCCAACGATCTTCCTTCCCAGCAGGTTCATCTTATGGTCTAGGAGCTATATTTGTGACTGCATCTCGTCAAGCTGGAGCATAATGTATTCTTTGTCAGCGTTTCTGTCTGCAAGGGCTTGTCCCAGAAGTGATATCATCTTCCAATATATTTTAGTGGTTCACAGATATTTGGATTCACGGAAGAGAATGTCCCCCACTGTCTGAAACCCAAGAGCTTGTGTTGGAACAAACAAGAGCTTGTGTTGGAACGAACCTCCTCATTAGTGAGAAAACTTCGAAGGACTCGAACATCTGCTTCCACTAAGTTGATTTCAGCAAGGATTTGAGGAGGTGTATGTGCATGATAAGAGTCAGCTTAGTTCTCAGCCATTACAATGAGACACAATTCCTTCCGACCCCTTGGCACAGAGGAGTTACCACATCCGCTACAGGAATGACCTCCTCGATCCATTGGTGTTGCAAAGAGGGGGTAATTAGGCGGGTAGAGGGGCGTGGGGAGAGTATGTGTCATAGACCTAAAATTTTGAAAAAAATATAATTTATTTATATATTATTTATCAACCATAAGTGTATATTTTACTTCCCTTCCTTCATAACTTTTGTCCACCTAAGTTATATTATTCTATACTAAAATGAGTTGAGAAACTCCATAACTAAAATATATTCCAAGGTTACCCTAAGTCCTATTCCATAAAACTCAGTAAATTGATAACCTCTATATATATATATATATATATAAATGTTTCCATGTTCTATTGTTATGCAAATGGAGGACAAGTTTCATGATATACCTATATATATGTATAGGTATTACAATGATTATTTATTATTGTATCCCTCTTATGGATAATGTTTCTACTCGATACTAAGTCCTTATTAACATAGTGCTTGAAGTTTGTATTATATGATCCTTGCTAACGTTCCTCAGATAAATGTCACCCAAAGCTATTTCATTGTTCCATCATACATTAAAAGGTTTCACTTTTCAACATGTCTTAATTTGGTTTTTATTAGAGGATGGGGTTTAATACACAACATATATATTAATATGGGTTTTTATATACATTAACATTGACTCTGTCATATTGTTCATTGGATAAGGATTGGCGTTCCTCATATAAATGTCACCCAAAGCTATTTCATTGTTCCATCATACATTAAAAGGTTTTACTTTTCAACATGTCTTAATTTGGTTTTTATTAGAGGATGGGGTTTAATACACAACATATATATTAATATGGGTTTTTATATACATTAACATTGACTCTGTCATATTGTTCATTGGATAAGGATTGGCATAGGTAGAGTTCCACAAGGTGATTAAACATGTGTTGGTACCATTCTTAATTTAATTYCCACCAACTTTTCATCGTTAGCCAACATATCATACGATCTTTAATGTGCCACCTATGGTTACCATCTCGAGATGATTTTTTGGCCATGCTAACCTGGTTTTGGGCATACTAACCTGATGTTTTGTGCATACTAATTGGCATACTAACCTGATTTTTTGGGCATACTAACCTAGTTTTGGGCATAATAACCTTTTAAATAGATGTATAATCTAATCATAGTCTGTGTATGGCCAAAATGTAAAGTCAATCATAGAAAAACTATAATAATATAAAACTTCATTTTTATCAATTCTTTTGTTATATTTTTAATCAAATTAATATTATTAGAGTGTTGGTTGTCCCACTTAAACCTCATTTTTTATCAATTGTTTTGCTATATTTTTAATGAAAGTAATATGAT
>JASDQU010685643.1:4770-19830 GCA_032191745.1 Picea mariana | reverse complement strand
TAACATGGTTTTAAATGATAATAGAAAAGCCACACACATTGCAACATTCAGACTGAGCTCGACTATATACTCCAAACTCGGTCAAAACATTTGCCTTTAATTTTAAAATAATAAATACGGCAAAAACATCGTTTTCATTTGATAAAAAGCTTGACACATTCCAACGCGTGAACTGGGCTCAAATACACAATAAATATACCAAATATACAATAAACTGAGTTGTTGAAATTTATATCACGCATAATTTCCCGCGCTCGCATGCTACCGTGTCACTCATCCGCATGTTAAGTGTTATTTTATAAATTTTGTTTTTAGGAACAACTTGTAAATAATTTTTATAATGGTTTTTATAATTAGTTGGGAACTGTTTTGGAAATATGAAATATGGAAAGTTTTTGGAAACTTAACATCAAGGAAATAGAAGCTTGAACATCAAGGAAATAGAAGCTTGTGAACAAGTTTCCAAAATAAAAAAAATTTAAATTAAAATGTAAATATTTTTATTTCATTATTATAAATATATAATTTATTACAAATATTTTCCTTATCTTTATTTAAAATATGACTATGAAACAAAGACTAAACTACACTAAATATTATTTTAAAAATGATTCAAGTAAAAAAACTTCATGCTACTCACTTTATAAATGTGGATATGAATATTTTTAATGCAGCCATGTTTTTCCACTAAATATGAAAGTCCAGTTTGTTGTTACTATTAATCAACCATATCATTGACTTTAATTATATTTTCATATTAGAAGAGTAGTGCTATTTAGCTTTTTCCAATAGAATAATGCTTCAAATTTACAAAGAGGTTTGAAGTTTATATATGTAGAATTTAAATTTAAAAAGTTGTTAAAATTTTATATATGTATTTTCAATTTTGTTTCTCATTTTCTAAGCAAATCTGTATGGATATTAAAGTTTCAATATTGTGTTAAATATATTCATATAATTATTAGCAGAAATTAAATTAGTAATTTCAATATTGTAGTTGTTGCATTAGGGGCCACCTTGTCCTGGATTGACCTTCAATTTTATTGAAATAAGATTTTAAATGTATGGAAAACTTCGACTAGTTCCAGACATTACTATCCACATTCCCAAGGTTCTCACTTTCCAGAAACTTGTACAACATATATTTTTCTATATTTTTAAGTTATTTATTTTATGTAAGAATATATAGGGGGGTAGGATATGTATACCTTCGTAGACTTTACCAATCAAATCCCTGGACGAAAGGGGGTCCTTATCCCACAAACAAAGGAGTCTCATACACCAATTTAGTGTGGCTTGATAATGACTTTAAAATAGATAATAGAATAAATAAAAATAAATAACTCTTTTAAAGTTTCTAATAAAAAATACAATTGATAATTTTATTTTAAAAATCCATGAAAATCATTTTGAATTAATCAAATCACATATTTCATATTTTAACCATACAAAATATTATTACAATATAAATATTTAAGAATATTAAATTTATTTTTATATTAAAAACAATATTCTTATTAATTAAAGAATTGCCATTTCAATATATATTATCCAACAACAGCCAAAATGGTAGCAAGTTTAGCCTTCTTTCATTTTCAGTACATCTTTTACTTTTATTCTTTTAAGTTCACACATCCTAATATAAGTTATAGATTTTTAATGCATGTTTTATTTTTATTTTTTTAAGGTAACACATCTTAACATAAATTATAGATAATTAGTAATACATTACTTTTTATAAATTTTATAAAAAGTAAAATTTATAATTTGCATCTTAAAAAACTAAAATTATAAAAAGATTAACTTAGTTCCATTTTTATTATTTTTATATTCTTATCCTTTAACATGGGATATCACTCAAACTAATCTATCCATTATTAAAAAAAAAATTCATTATTAAAAAAAAAATCCATTATAATAACCAAATAACATTACACGAATAATATTATCTTTTATTTTCTTAAGTCTAATTTAGGGTTTTGCATATGATACTATTAATAACATATATGATTTATTATGACAATGTATTGTAAATAATTAATATTTCATATTAAATGAAACCACACTTATTCGTTTAAGTTTTGAATTTATTGGTTTACATGGTTTTGGGGATTATGTATATTTACAAAATTTAAAAAATCCAAATCTTTTAATGTTTGGATGATTATAGAAGGGTATTTGCATATTTAAGTGGCCAACTTTTCTACTTGGTTTTGGGCATATTAACCTTTAAAATGGATGGATAATTTTTGGTGTTTCTTATTGACTAAAGATAATTTTAAAACTTGGTAGTTTTACACAAAAAAATCCTAGAATCATAGGATGATAATTTGACTAATTGTTATATATTTTAAAAACTTCAATATATGTAAATAAATTTTACTATTTTAATAGTGAAAATTAACAATATACAAAATTTTAACTTACTTAAAAACATATTCATCACTCATAAATATTTATCATATTTTAATTTGTGTGATATTAAAATTATTGGTTTTGTAAATATATAATGATTGCAAACATCATAAATGTTATATTTTTTTTATATAGATGCCTAGTTAGACATTTTACATATGGAAAAAAGTCCATGACGTAGAACCTTAATTATGATATACAAAATACATATTTTCATAAAAAAAAAACTAAGTATTAGACAACCCATCCTCCTCATGCACCTGGGTAGAAGGTGTTATGATATCTTCTAAGTCAATTACAATGATCTTCCTTCCCAACAAGTTCATCTTGTGGTCCTCATCAAGATGGAGCATAATCTCTTATTTTGCATCCTTTTTGTCTACAAGGGCTCGTCCTAGAAGTGATTTCATCTGCCAATAGAGTTCAATGATTCACATATATTGGGATTCATGGGAGAGAATTCCCCCAAGTATATGGAAGCCAAGAGCTTGTGTTGGCCAGAACCTCCTCCTCTGTGAGAAAAATCTGAAGGACTTGAACATTTGCTTCCACTAAGTCGATATCAACCATGATTTGATAAGGTGTATGCGCATGATAAGATTCAGCTCACTGCTGCAATGAGACGAGAATATTTGTGACCCCTTGGTGTAGAGGAGTTACCATGTCCACTATGGGAACGACGTCATCGATCCTTTTGTGCTTCATAGAGAGGGTAATTAGGTGGGTAGAGGGGCATGGGGAGAGTATGTGTCATAGACCTAAAATTTCGAAGATTTCTTTATGGAGATGGAGGACAAGTTGGATGCTATACCTATATATGTATAGGTACTATAATGATTATTTATTTGTGTATCCCTCTTATGGCTAACATTTCTACTCGATACTAACTCCTTGTTAACATAGTTTTTGAAGTTTGTATTATATGATCCTTGCTAACGTTCCTCGTATAAATGTCACCCCAAGATATTTCATTGTCCCGTCATACAATAACAAGTTTCACTTTTCAACATGTATTAATTCGGTTTTTATTAGATGATGGTTTTTAATACACAACATATATATTAATATGGGTTTTGATATACATTAACACTGACTCTGTTGTATCGTTTAGTGGATAAGACTTGAGATAGGTAGAGTTGTTGTCAATTTCTACGAGGTGATTAAACCTATATTGGTACCATTCTTAATTTAATTACCACCAACTTTTCATTGTTAGACAACATATGATATGATCTTGCATGCACCAGCTGTGGTTGCCATATCAAGACGAGTTTTTCTCGGCATTTGTCCCAAGGATGTACATGCATAGGTTCATTGTGTTTCCAAGTGTTAGGGTTTTTTTTGGAGCCTTAACCATTCCAACCTTTCCCTAGTTTGGATCATTTCACAGTTCATGTTTTTTTTTTCTTTACTCTGCACTCTACTCTGAGAGGTTTTCAAAGTGTCGAGTGATTTATCTGTGCGAGTGCTAGGCGTTCATATCTTTGATGGATTTTGTATGGTTGCGCCATGACTAAACTAGTAAGAGCTTCAACAACCTCTTTACTTGGTTTTATTCTCTATAAGTTGTTATTATCCGAGCCCTTAGCTCGCGATGGTGTTATTTCGTCGGCTTTGTATAAATGTCTTTGTGACATTTTCTATAGAGAACTTCTTACTCATTGTGTAATTCTGTTATATAATTATTAGTGTTATATTTTGGTCGCGATAATCTTTCGCTTCTAGTTCGCTTCTGGTCTGAAGGGTCTTACCCATGAAATAATTATTCTATCAAAATTGGTGGTCCAAATAACTTGTTCAAAATGTTTATGTGATTCGAACCCAATTAGGAGTCATGTTAAAATAGGATGCTCGGTTTCGCCTACAATTGAATTATTTTTTAGTTTACTGTGTAATATTTTTCGTAAACCTTGATACATTTATTCTTGGGTAATTGACCAATGATGGGTCCTATGTATTGTTTTCTAGGGTACCCATCAGCCATTAGACTCCCTATACATTTGGGTGTAGTTCAAGCGATGGAGGTAGATACGAGGACATTCGATACATCCATGGTAAGTTAGTCTTTTATTTGTATATATACTTATGTTGTTTAATTAACTTTGTACTGCATCCTAACTTGTTTCTTGTTTGACGTACATGTATCGTAGAGGTTGGTACCATGGAGATTAAAGAATACCTTTTCTTGGAAAGGTATTCATGTTCCATTCCTTAACTAGCTTCGAGTTTGCACCACAATTTAGGATTGTTCTATTTTTATAGCTAGTTGATCGAACAATTTATATATTCATGAAAATACGTAACTGTGGATTGATGCATACACATTTTATGATTTGTAATATTCTATTATTGATATACAATTATCAGTTATAGTCCCAGTTTCTTTATTGTTATTTCCCTTTTTGGACATAAACAATCATCATTCGTTAGCTTCTATACAATGTAATGATTTCCTTTCGTATAAATATATGTGTGTAGTTTAAACTTTGTAATGGTTTTCCTCTCAGTTATATGTATAGTGTTTAACTTTGTCATGGTTTTCCTTTCGGATATAAGTATAGTGTTTAACTCTGTAACGATTTTCCTTTCAGATATATGCATAGTATAATGTTAACTTTGTAACGAATTTCCTTTCAGATATATGCATAGTATAATATGTTAACTCTGTAACGAATTCCCTTCTGGATATATGCATAGTATAATATGTTAACTCTCTAACGATTTTTTAATCTGTGTCGATTCCTTTCGAGTTTTATACATTATATTTGTTGAAACTTTGTTCTCTTCCAAACAAAACTCTTATACAAACACAAATTTGGTTTATTAACTAGGTTTTTACCTATAGTATTTATTATTGGTAATATGATTATGTCCATAATAAATATTAAATTTCTTTCACTGTTATTCTAACTGAACTTATGATATGCATCGACATCTCATAGAACAAGCATTATTTTCTAATATTGTTATCAGTTATGTATACCAGATAATTTAGCCACAACAATGTATAAATACAAACACAGTAACATCTAAATTAACATATTCATAACAAGAAATAAACCTGGAACTTTGGGGAAATCAAATGTTCCCAACGAAATCTGATATAAATATCAAATTAATATGGTTGAGAAATTGTATCAAACACTTGGTGTGTAACCCCTCAACTCTATTGAAATCACTTCAATACTTGTTGTCCCACTTATTTCAAGTTTAAGGGTTCAGTATTATGTCAAAAACATCATATGAAAAACCTAATCCCTTCCCAATGAGTGGTTGTTATGAATTTATCCTTGTTGTTATGTTTATCTGTTGTCGGTTCAAGTGTTTCATCAAAAACTTTGAATACATATGGTTGTAGCTTTAATTATTGATTTTTCTCTTATTTTTGGTGGTTTTATGGCACGAAATAAGATGTAAATTACACAAGAAATTCAAATGAAACAATATTAAGAAAATACAGTACACAATGAAGCCAAAATAACTCAGATTTGATTTTCTTATTTAATTTGTTAGCCTCATTACATGGGTGAACAAATCTAATGTAAATATGATACAAAATTATAAGGCTAATGTCGAAGGCTCCAAACACTAAAAATATGAAACAAACCATCCCTAGAAACCCTCCAAAGAGTACCCACAATATATCTCCTACAAGAATGCAATCTACCACATGATAATCAAGATACCAAGTACCAATAATTCACCCTAATCCAAAAATTTCTCCCAGCCACTCATCAATATTTTTTCTCAAGGGATGGCACTCAAAACATTCTCCAAAATTCGCCCAAGGTGATTATAGTTCATCCCCAAGAGATAAATTCTCAACCCAACTCCAGAAATGAATTTCTTGACCTCTGAATATGTTCCCTTAAGTAATAATTTGTCGAGTTATGAAAATATATAATATGGAGCATGAAAACCCCAATAATTCCATGAATATGTAAACTTGAGGAAATAAAATGTTCTTGGTACAATATATCTACCAAATCCAACTTTCTTAATCCAAATCAATATGTTTTCTCCTTCACAATGCACCCTCTCTTCCGGAAACCTCCAGATGTGCACCCTGACTCCTCTATCACTGTAAAACCAAAACATGTGGCTAAATATCACTATAAAAATGAAACCTGTGGATTAATATAGTGGTGAGGGAGGAGTATTTCACCTCCTTTACCAATCTTGGATCAGAAACGAGAGAATATTTCACTCCCTTGTTGATCTCTAGGGTTTATTTAGTCAAAGCCCTCAAAACCCTCAAGTAACTTGAGCTCTCTAGCCAAGAGGCCGGACATCAGAATATCAATCAAAATAATGAGAGAATAGAGGCTCCTATCTCTATTTTATCCACATTGTTAATCTTTTCCATCCTAGTGACTTTTAATTTATTTTTATTATTCGTTAATTAAATGGCTTTATTAATTAATTGGCCTTTTTGCCTCTTAAAAATGATTTATTCATCCCTATGACTTCTTCAGCCACTGAAAGTCACTTCTCATAATCTAATAATGTAGTGATCTTTCTCTCAATTCTGATTAGATATTACACTCAGAGGTTTCTCCAAGTATTATGCCCAAAATTTCTTTCTTAGTGAAATTAATTAAAATATGACCCATAGTAACTCAAAATTACGAAAATATTTGGAATGAAATAGAACAAAATCCAAGAAGTGTGGAATGGATCACGATGATGAAATATGATGAACGATGCAATTTGGGCCCAATAAAACCCCTCAATAGCTCATTAACTCACTTTCACCCCCATCTCGCTACTCTGGTAGGCATAACTTGACCTCCCTACCAATCCATACTATTGCATGTGGATTCCCATGCTCCAACAATATCCCTATGATGTCTTCCCTGCTATATATCTGTAGTGCCTCAAGGTCAAGAGAAGCTATCATACTCTCCCAAATCATCATTGAAACAAGGGTGGCTATAGATTTGTTCTCTAACTCATGATGCTGACATACCAAACATTCCCCCATATGTCTCATGACATCATCATAGAGATTCCCCAAGGAGGATCTCTTGGTGTCTTACTAACTAATCCTGAAATGGCAAGGATGTGTAACCATATGTACATCATGTACAATCCTCAAGATACTTCATGATTTCTGTTGCGACCATACCTCCTACCAAATGACATCAGAGACCTCATCAAAGGCATGTATACAAATCTACTCCCAGTACTGATATTGTTGACACTCTGAAGCTATATCCATCTCTGGAAAGTACTTTGTCCCACAGCTAAGGATTCTCTCCATCATGCCCCAAGCCTCATATGATTGTATCGTATGAACCACCCTTATCCTATTGTATATAATCTAGTCACTCACATCAGGTTGTCTCTACCTACCAACTCTCCATGTCCCCTTTCGTTGTCTATCTCTCCCTATAATCCTTATTACAACATATTATTATTATTGAAATTTATTATTTCTGTAGAATCTTCATCGAAGAAGCGATGGTTGAAACTTCAATATATTAGGTCGCAGTTGCATTATTACTAAACAATAGTTTGCTATGAAAATCTCTTAGAATGGAAAGCAATTATGTTATATGGGTCGTGACTGGATCCGTTATAATTGGATCCCTACTACGTATTTGTATAGCTTGCACTTTTCACCATTTTTCGGAGAGTAGGATATGTACTGAAAAGTCTCGTTCTTAGAGCATTGGCAGTGGTTCTTGTGCTGTAGGGGGGCGGTGTTGAGCAGGAGGAGGAAAAGAACAAAATCTTGAGTCTAGATGCTTTGTTTGCAGTGAGAGGTGTGGTGGATGGTGTTAATTATATCATTAACCTCAATAGTGTGTGACTATACACTGCTAACTATCATGGCCACCTGTATGATTTAGTTAGGATTTCTTGATTTGTTTATTGATTTGCTCGAGCCTATTTAGCTCAGACATTTTCCCCTTAATGAAAATACTCAATACTCAATACTATAGCGCTCTACTCATTTCATGTTTCCCAATTATGTCTTCTTTGTTTCTCACTTTGTCATGGTATTAGAGCTTCAGACCTAAGTGTCTTCACATACTCTAGAGATCAGCCTAATCCTAAGAAGTGCAAAGCTTACACTGTCTACGAGAGAACGGGACGCAAGATTCTTCACAGAGATTGGAGAATAGTACACTGTCTGTAATATACTCAAAATATCGTTGAATATAGAAAAGAATGAGGAACCAGAGATGCATAAGGATGTAGTGCCTAAATAATCATGAGTATTTAAAGAATTCATGAAATTCTTTTGCATTCTAAAGAATTCATGAAATTCTTTCTTCAGGAGAAAATTCTGTAGAAGCAACAAAAGACAAGATCAACAGCTGTAAGATCGAGCCTGTGAATCCATTAATCAAGAACAGAAAGGATGAGGAGAGCATAGAAAAGGCAAACTTGTTTTAGCCATCAGATCAAGGCAAGAGCAAAAGCAACTGTCAGATCAAGAAAAGGTGCGCAGGCTTTAACCATCGAAGTTCTTCAAAACTTTGCGTATTCAGTGATTTCATGCAAAGGTTTCAAAGGAGACAAAGTATTCCGAAGTTCCAAAGTCCAAAACAAATATTCCTATCAGTCGATCCAAGAATGAGAGACACGTCATACGATCAGTGCTTCACTGGTTCGTTGTTCGGGATAAACGGAAAAAGAAGGTGATCAAAGACCCGAAGGCATGAGGCGTGAAGAATATCTGGTCCATTGAAGCTATAAGGGACACGTGTCATGAAATCCCACACTTCGGAGCTAGAGAAATTCATAAGAAATACGGATATGAGAAGCCAAAACTGTCGAAGGACCAAAGCATGGAGTTCATTTGGACCATCCATCAACGAGGACACATGGCACCATATCTTATAGTTTAGAGATTCTCACTCCATAGGTAAGCATGTCTTAGTAGTCAGAAACTCCCGAACGTTGGAGTTCCGAAGAAGATCTCGCTCATTCACTGCAGAATCCTAAGGATTGTTGGATCTACACCTCTACAGATAGTTTGTTGTCACGACACTTCATGAGTTTTGTGATTAAGAAAGGTGAAATATCCCCAAGGCATGAATTCCAAAAATAACTCAGAGTCATAGATCTAGACAGGTAATTCAAACCATCAATATCTTATGTTGTTCGGAGGTGCACGAGTTCGAAGGACTGCGAGGAAATAAAGGAATATCGTTTGGAGCCCTGAAGGTACAAATTCCCGAAATAACTGAGGATTGTTGATCTCAAATCAACGAGGATAGTTTGATCTTTCAGGAAAATTTGTGACTAAAAAATTTGGCTATTCAAACGAACTGAGACTTTCACGCATCGTAACGCTCGAAGCCCGAAAGCCTGAAGTGCCTAGTTCTAATCCCACAGTCACTCATGAAGTTGAACTTTAATTTTTTTTCTCTCCAGTAAACTCAGATAGCCTGATTCTTCCATTAGAGGGGATACAGTTGCTAAAGAACAAATATTAGAGCTCTGAATCCGTAGATATTGTGCTCAGATAGTCATATCCAGCTAAATCGAAGCCAAAGAAGTAGTCTATCCCTCGATTTCTAGCCCAAAGTCACACAAAGGATTTCACAAACCTAATTTTATGTGCGGTAAACAGGAAGAGAACCTATATGTTTTCATCGAGTGATATCACTGTGACGATATAGAATAGTCGATCCACAAGTGTGATCAAATTGGTGAATGAGCAACCAAGAAACATTGTCATGGGTTAGCAAAGGCGACTTAGGAAGTCTAGAATAGATCTCAAATAGATATGGAAAGAGAACAACAAATAAATGGAAACATATTTTTCAAAGATAAATGAAGAGGTTCCAGTTGTACCTGAGGATCTCACACAAGAAGCAAATCAAAGGAAAATTGATGATATTTGGAGCAACATGAGCATGAACCTACCATTACCGCCACAGTATAATGGTAATAATTTGGAATTTTTGTTTGTTAGAATGAATACCCATTTGTGTCTTGTAGATGGCTATCATAATATACATGATCAAGAAAGGGATGCATTAGCATTTCACATCATCCAACAAGCCTTGGATGATAGTATGTTGCACAAGGTTGCAACAACGACATCTTTGAAAGAAGTTTGGAGTATTCTGGAAATAGAGTACAGTGAAAGAGGGAGAAACAATTTATCGAATGTTTCCACTCTGGAAGAAGCATCTGTGTCTGAAGCAGAGTCACCAGAAGAAAATAATGAAGGTGCATCTATGTGTGAATCAGAGCATGATAAAGTTGCAAAAATTGATGGTGAAACAATCAATACAACAACTGACATTGATGAACTGATTCCAGTAATGTTTGTTGATGAAAACAAAGGATCACCATCAATAATCTTTGATGCAAATTGTGCAGAAATTGGCCTCTTTGAAACAGAGGTAAGAAATATTGAAATTGGATTTCGTGATGATAATCTGTCTTATGATGAGTGCCTTCAAATAACAGAAGAGAAGAATAAAATGGATGAATTAATGTTTGGAAGAGGAAGCCTACTTGGCACTCTAAACCAAATGGATGATTTGGTGACTGCAGAAGTAGTGCCTGAAAGGAGGTTTGATGACAGAAGCATTCAAGACACTACACTTATGACTGCAAATGAAGCAACTGAAGAAGAAGATAATGTTGATGCAGATTTGAAATGGATTGAACAGTCAATCTATGATGTTAATGATGATAACTTCTCTCAGAAAGAACAGAAAGAAGAGAACCAATATGGTTCCTATTATAATTTTTTATATCAGATTGACAAGTTGTTTGAGTATTCAGGTGAGCAGGCAAAAGAAGATGATGAAGACATGGATGAGGATTTCAATGAAGACTAGTTTGAAACCATTTTCATGCAATGACGTTTTGAAGAAATCATATTTTATTATGATTTAATGAGGATGCAGTCCGTTGACTGCGTAGCCCAAGATATGAAGGGCATTGATAATAGTTTGAAGTGGTGGCATAATCCCACTGTCAAGGACAAATTTGTTGCATAAGAAGATGAAAAGAAACATGCATAAGCAGTCTGATCAAATTCTGAATATGAAGTTACAATTACAAAGAAAAAAGGGAAAGCACAGAGCCTTCAGTATTAATGCCAAAATGAAAAAAATTACTAGATTAGAATAATACAAAGTTTGGAAGAAGAGAAAAAAGAAACCCGAATCAAGTGAAAAGATACAGTCTAATTTTATTGTTATGTATTGTAAGCCTAGCTGAGACATAGACGCATTTGCATTTCTGATTTTTTTTTGTTAAAATCCATTATGTAAATCCATTTTTTGATTTCCAAATGCAACACTTAGGAATTATCACTGTTGATGTTTGTAACTATTGAGTTTAAAAGGGAGTGTTAATTATATCAGTAACCTCAACAGTGTGTGATTGCACAATTTTTTCCCTTCAGTAACCTATTTATCTCATCCTTTTTTCCCTTAATGAAAATACTCAATACTCAATACTTTTGTGCTCTTCTCATTTCCTATTTCCCAATTTTGTCTTCTCTGTTTCTCATTTTGTCATATGGCACAGGAGTGACCTCCATTACTATAATCATTGCAACGAAATCTCCCGATGGAGGGCATGGCCACAGATAGGGGAAGTTGGGAAATCTGGTTTCGTGCAACAAATTTGTCAATTTAGTGTTTTTACAATTTGTTTCCACAATTTACAATATTGTTACAGAATTTGCGATAACAACTTGTTACTTGAATGTTTTGAGTTTAAGAAAGTTTTCAATTTGAAATTTTCCAGATGCGTGATGTTTCTAATATAGAATTTGTCTCTTCTTAAGATTTGAGATTTGTTACTTTAGCGTTTTGAGGTTATCATATGTATAAAGCTCACATATAATTAGAGAAGGTGAAACAAATAAAACATAAGAAACCAAGTTTTTTAGTTTTTATGGATTCACTACTTAAATAGTTTTAAATCAGAGAAAGCAATGCTTTTAGGTTTTATGGATTTACTCCTCCTAGTCTATATAGGATAACTATAATCATATATAGAACTTCATTTTTATCAATTTTTTTGCTACATTTTTAATCAAAGCAATATTATTTGAGTGTTGGTTGCCTCACTTAATCATAGTCTGTGTATGGCCAAACTCTAAAGTCATCATAGAAAAACTATAATCATATGGAAATTTTATTTATTTTTAGATTTTTAATCAAAGTAATATTTTATAGATTTTTAATCAAAGTAATATTATTAGAGTATTGGTTGTCTCACTTATATTTAAACAAAAAAATTGTTTAATATACATTTTTGTTAAAACTTGATAAGATCTTTCTTATAAATTAATGTTTATTACGATAAATAAATTTCCATTCCAGTGATGTGCCCACCACCTTTATAACCATTAAGAAAATACTTACTCTAACCTAGCAATATGATTAGTATTGACTAAGAAACTAAGACCCTTCTTATAAATTAATGTTTATTAGGATGAATTAAATTTCCATTTCATGGATGTCCACCACAATTATGATCATTAAAAAAATACTAATTCTAAACTAGCAATATGATTAGTATTGACTAGGAAACTAAGAGCCTTCTTATAAGTTAATGTTTATTAGGATGAATTAAATTTCCATTTCACTGATGCCCATCACTGTTATGACGATTTTATTCTAATCTAGAAATATGATTAGTATTGACTAAGAAACTAAGAGCCTTCATATAAATTAATGTTTATTAGGATTAATTAAATTTTGATTCCACTGATGCCCACCACCATTATGAACATTAACAAAATACTTATTCTAATCTAGCAATATGATTAGTATTGACTAAGAAACTAAGAGTCTCCCTATAAATCAATGTTTAATAGGATGAATTAAATTTCCATTCCACTAATGCCCACTATTGTTATGACCATTAAAAAAATACTTATTCTAACTTGACAATATGATTAGTATTGACTAAGTTTCTTTCATCGTCATCATCATACTAATTTGGAACTATAAAGTAATTAATATTGATTGCATTTCTAATATCATTAATATTCATTTTGACCACATCATCAACAATATATCTCTTGTGTAATTAATATTCAAACATTGCATCATCATCATGATGGTGGTCAATCATCCTTCTTCATCACTATACCTCGTCATCACTACACCTGTTGTATCATTAATATCGATTATTCACATTTGTTATATCATCATCATTAAATTTAGCTTAATTGATAACTAGTATGAGCAATCAAGTTTAATAATTCTATTTTACTATCACTTTATCACTTTACCACCCTCAAAGTCATTGTATCATTAATATCCATTATTCACATTTGTTATATCATCATCAAATTTAGGTTAATTGATAACTAGTATGAGCAATCAAGTTTAATAATTTTATTTTACTAACACTTTGCGAGCTTCAAAATCACTGGTAATTTACACTTTTACAAAATCAATACACCTTAAATTATTTTGTTTATTAAATTTAATAGATAATCAAATGCAACTATCAAATGGATAATATAGATAATAGAAAGTATATGTTATTTTAAAAAAATAAAAATTGTAACCATGGTCATGCTCATATATATCATGGTCACTATCAATGATGAATAACTATATAAATATACACTTCTAAAATATATATTATTTTAAAAATATAACAATTGTATACATTATCATCGTCATACTATGATCATACTTATCATCGTCACTATCAATGATGAATAATTATATAAATATACACTTGTACATTGTCAATGATAATGATGCATAACTATATAAATATACACTTATACACTTCTAAATCAAATGTGATCGGTTTCCTTATTTGACTATCAAAATGCCAATTAAAAAGTTTAACGTAAATTCGAAAATATAATAGAAATTTCTTTAACATTGTTTTAAATGATAAATGAAAAGCCAGACACAATGCAACATTCAGAATGAGCTCGACTATATGCTCAATAAACCAAGTCTAAATAGATTCCAAACTCGGTCAAAACATTTGCCTTCAATTTTAAAATAATAAATACGGCAAAAACATCGTGTTGTTTGATAAAAAACTCGACACATTCCAACGAGTGAAGTGAGCTCAAATACACAATAAACTGATTTATTGAAATTTATATTACACACAATTCCACGTGCTTGCATGCTATCGTGTCTCTAATCCCCGTGTTTGTAAACTTGAGCGGATTCCTTGCTTTTCACTACGGTAGATATACGACTTTTTAAGTGTTATTAGGGATTTTAGTGATCGATAAGTTGTTGACGTGGCATTAGCTTGTGGGTTGACTAAAAATATTTGCCTATTGTCTATTGTTGGAACGAGGGAAGTGAAAACATCGATTTTTATATAATAAAAAGTATCATGTTTGTCAAGATCTGATTGGACAAAGGATTGGAGGTCTTATTGCCGCCTTCACTATTCCCAATGTAAAATATGTTTGCATTTCCAAAGTATTTGGTAGTATATGGTCATTTTTTAATCATAAATTTTATTGTGCATTCGTCGAACGTGGATTAATGCTACCATTAATTCGAATTTTTGTTTTAGCATTTTATGCTAGGGAAATTTACGACAATGTTTGATATGGTGGCATATCCAAAGTATGGCTTTGCAATACATTCTCTGGTGTTTGAACTATTGTTACAAAAAATATATGAATTTATTTGGGATACGTCATAGACCTGCCACATT
>JASDQU010685642.1:41591-62433 GCA_032191745.1 Picea mariana | reverse complement strand
GGCAAGGGGGATGGAGTCATTAGGCACCAAATTCAAACATTGAGTTGGGTTTGTTGTCCATAACAATAATATCTCACTTGGATGTTAAAAATACTAAGATGATTTAGCTCAAATCGATTTCTTATAAGAGTTTATTTTACACTCCTATCATGCATTTATACTATTGTACCTAGCAGTCCCATGTTTGACCTATTCATGGTAACTAGCTGGTTTATCTCATCTTAATTTAATATGGCGATTTACAAAAAACCCAATGTTGATGAAGTCCATGTAATTCAATGTTTCTATCTCTCCCCCTTTCACATCAATGGAAAAGGGTATCTCCCTTTGGGGTTTATCCCCCTGACTGAACTCTCCTTGGGCTGCTCCCCCTGTCTACATGCCTTTATTCTCTCTCTCCAAGCATTTCTATCATGCATCTGATAAATCTATCCCCCTTTGTCATAAATGGAAAATGTATCTTTCTATCTGGGGCTGCTCCCCCTAACTGAATTGTTCTTGGGGATACTCCCCCTGACTGAACTCTTCTTGAAACTAATTTCCCAACTTGAGTTGTCCTATTTATGGTGCTTCCTCATGTTCATCTAAGACATATAAGATAAGCATTCAAAAAAATTCATTTTGGAGTTGAAATTACTCCTAGTCTCTGGCGAAGATACTCAAAGGCTTCCCGTGGAAGCGGTTTTGTAAAGATGTCTACCACTTGTTATTTTTTGCCCACGTATTCAACTCTAATGTTCTTCTTTGCAACTTGTTCCTGTAGAAAGTGATACTTGATTGGAATGTTCTTTGTCTTGGAGTGAATCACTGAGTTATTTGAGATATTGATGGTGCTTGTATTATCACAATAGATTGGAATGGGCTCATCATACTCAACTTGTATATCTGTCAGAGTTATTTTCATCACTAGAACATGTGTACAACATGATTTTGTTGTAATATACTTTGCCTCAGATGTATATAAATATACTGATGATTGTTTCTTTCTTATTCATGATACTAAACACTCACCCAAGTAGAACGTTGCTCCATCGGTGCTTCGTCGGTCATCAATGCAACCTACCCAATCTGCATCTATGTAGGAAATAAGTGATAGATCCTTTCCTTTTGGATACCATAATCCAAACACTTATGTTCCTTTGAGATATCTGAAATCCTCTTCACTTCTAATACATGCGATTCCTTTGGTGTTGCTTGAAATCTTGCCACCTGTCCAAATGTTGCATTACATCTGGTCTAGATGTTGTCACATGTAGTAGGCTACCAATCATTGACCTGTATTTCCTCTTATCTGTAGACTTTGAATCATCATCTTTGCTCATCTTGCAACTGGTTTGCAATCTTCCATTCTGAACCTCTTTATCATTTCTCTGATATACTTGGTTTGAGAAATAAAAATTCCTTGGTTTCTTTGACGTATCTGAAGACCTAGAAATAAGGATAGTTCTCCATGTAATGGCATTTCAAATTCATTTTGCATGTCCTTTGCAAATTTCTGGATTAACCTATCATCAATACTTCCAAAAATAATATCATCAACATAAACTTCAATTAATAAAATATTATCTTGAGTTACCTTGATGTAGAGGTTGTTGTCTACACTTCCTTTTCTGAACCATGCCTATTGTAAATATTTATCTAGTCTAGAGTACCATGCTCTAGGAGCCTATTTTAGACCATACAAGGCCTTCTTTAATTTACATACATAATCTGTGTTCTTTGACAACTGAAATCCTTCTGGTTGTTCAATGTAGACTTCTTCTTCAAGTTCCCCATTCAGAAAAGATGATTTTATGTCCATCTTATACACTTTAATATTTTTGGAGCATGCATAAGCTAAAAGCAATCAGATTGATTCTATTCTGGCAACTGGGGAAAATGTCTCTTCAAAGTTGATTCCTTCAACTTGTGCATATATTTTACATACCAATCTAGCTTTGTTCCTTGTAACCTATCCATCTTCACTCAATTTATTCATGTATACCCACTTTGTGCCGATCACATTCTTATCCTTTGGTCTTGGAACCAATTTCCAAGTGTCATTTCTCTCTATTTGATCCAATTCTTCATCCATGGCCTTATTCCAAAATTCATCCTTGTTGACCTCTTAAAAACAGGTTGGTTCAATCCTAGATGAGAGTGCTAGGTGTGTTTATTCTGGTGAATAGACTCTTCTTCTAGTCTCAACTCCTACATCTTTGTTTCCGATAATATGATCTGAAGGATGATTCTTCTGTACTCATCTGCTAGGTGTCTTTGGAGGCACTTGCTGAACTTGTTCTTCTGCTTCTGTCGGATCCTCTTCATCTTCTGTTTTTTCTTCGTAAAGTTGTTCCATTGATTCATTTTCTTCTTCCTTTAATTCTTGTCTACCTATTTCATCAATTGTTACGTTGATTCTTTCCATAATTTTGTTCAATCTTAGGTTTTAACACTTGTATGATTTCCTTGTACTTGAGTAACTAACAAGTACTCCTTTGTCCACATGAGATTCAAACTTTCCCATTCTGCCATCTTCTCTTTTGATGTAGCAATTGCTTCCAAAAAATTTGAAGTGCTTCACATTTGTTGGTCTTCCTTTCCATAGCTCTTAGGGAGTTTTGTTTGTGTTGTTTATGAGAATTACTCTGTTTTGAATGTGAACTGTTGTATGCACTACCCATGTTCAAAAAATATATGTCAATTTGGAATCCATTAGCATTGTTCGAGCCATTTCCTATACTTTCATGTTCTTTCTTTCAACAACTCCATTCTGTTGAGATGTCCTAACAACGAAGAATTGCATTTTTATTCCATGCCTGCTGCAGTAGTCCGTAAATTCCTTTGAAGTGAACTCTCCTCCATTATCATATCTCAGGCATTTGATATTTGAATCCGTTTCATTTTCAACCATTTCCTTGTAGACCTTGAAGTTTTCAAAAGCTTCTGACTTATTCCTATGAAAGCAAACTGCAGTCATTCTTGTATAATCATCAACTAATAACATAAATTTTTTCTGAGCTTTTAAACCCTTTATTTTAGTTGGTCCAACTAGATTAGTATGCATAATTTATAGTGGTCTTGTCGTTGAATATTCTTTTGATTTAAACTTGGTCTTTGTTTGCTTTCCTTGTTGACAATGCTTGCATAAAGTGTTGGTTGGTTTCGTGATCCAGGGAATTTCTATAACTTCTGCCCTTTTGCTGACTTTGGCAAGGTTATCAAAATGTATGTGACCCATTCTTCTGTGCCATAGCCAACTTTCATCTTCCTTTCCTAGGAAACACTTTTCATTTCCAATTTCACTTAATACATATATGTTGCTTGAAGTTCTCGCAATGGTTGCAATCAATTTTCTTGAACCTTCATTTCTTATCTCGCACTTTTGTGAATCGAAAGTAACGTTATGACCTTGGTCACGCATTTGACTCACACTTAGAAAATTATGTTTCATATCTTCTACTAGTAGAACATTTTCTGCCTTGCTATTCTTGTTCCCAATTTTGACTGTGCCTTTTCCAATGATTTTAGCTGAATCATCATTTCCGAAGGAGACTGATCCATCTCTTTCCTTTCTTAATGTATGAAACATGTCTCTATCACCTGTCATGTGTTTTTAACAACCACTATTAACATACGAACCACGTTTCTTCTGCTTATCTTGTAAAGCGAGTGTGCATTCTTCATTGCTATATAGATTCTGCTTTCTTATCCATGTCCTTTTTTGAGGTTCTTGTCTGTGACTATTGTTGTTTTGTTGTGGTTCTATAGGAGGGGATTTAATTCTACAATCTTTGGCCATGTGTCCAAATTTGTTACATTTGTAGCATTCCACTTCAGTGCTCAAAGATTCAAACCTGTTGTAACTTCTTCTCTGTGTTTCACTAGGCCTTCCTGAATAACCCTTTTGTGTATAAATTTCAAAGTTGTTCATGTTCATGTTGTTATCTCTGCAATTCATAGCTTTATGTCCAAAATTATTATATGTATAACATAAACTAAAAAATATAGTTTGATACCTGGGAGTTGAAGATCTTCTGAAAGGAGGTACTCTTATGAATCCTTCTTCTTCCTGAGGCCTATATGTTTCTGTCGATCGTTGATTCTGAAATCTGAATCTTCTCGGTGGATGAGTGTCTCTGTAATTTCCTTTGTAGACCTTCCTATCCCCTTTGATTATTTCTGCATATCTTTTTGGATATGTTTCTTGTTCTATTGTTTCGGAGCTTGATCCCTTTTCTATCTGATTATATCCAAGTCCAGACTTGTCATGATGAGGTTTTTGACTGCTGATAATGTCATTCAAATCTTTTGAGCTATCTGTATATTTTTCTTTTGAATATCCTTTCTTAATGTGACAATTTGTTCTTCCAAATTTTCAATGTTCCTGTCTCTTCCTTCTATATGTTCTTTGAGTCCTTCCTTAATTCTTTTATCTTCTTCAATTTGAACCTTCAAATTTGTGATCATTTGCTCTAGTTCCCGAATGTCTTCTTTCGTGTCTAGTTCTTCTTGTAGTTTCTTGTTTTTCTTATTTTCTCTTCTGATAACTTCTATGGCACACAAAAATTCTTCTCGATAGTCAACTTTTGCCTCTTCATATTCTTTTTCAGAGTCTTCTTTATCAAAGTATTCTACTGCCATGAATATAACTCTTTCTATCTCACTGTCACTGACTTCATCTTCATCTGATGATGAGATGTCTTCTTTGGTGCATAAGCTTTTCTTGAAAAATGTCTTTGTGATTCTTTTTCCTTTATATGTTTGTTTTCTATTTGAGTAACCTTCATCATTTCTATTTTTCTTATCATGAAATTTGTTAGCAAAATGACCAATACCATCACAATTAAAACAAATCAAAGGAAGATTACCTCTATACCTATTGTTGGTTCTCTTTTTCAATCTTCTGACAAATTTGGTCGCTTCTTCATCATCTTCTGAGACATCATTGTTGTTGCTATGTTCTTTTTCTTTTTGCTTTCCCTTTTTCTTTGACCTTTTGGATGCTTTGAAGACTACTTCTTTTATATATGGATTTTCTTGTTCAGTTCTCATTTCATATGCTGTGAAGATTCCATGTAGTTTGTCCATGCTTATTGAGTTTATATCCGCTCTTTCTTCTAGTGCTGATATCTTAGGGTCAAATCTCATAGGAAGAGATCTTATCACCTTTTGAACAATTATAGATTCTTTGATTTCTTCTCCCAATCCCAAGATTGCATTTACTATTTCATTGACTTGTAAAAAGTAAGATGCAATTTTCCCATCTTTCTTCATATTTAGTTGTTTGAACTGACCTCTGTAAGTTTGAAGCTTTGTTGCTTTGACTTGTGAATCTCCTTCATAAATATTTCAAAGTTTGTCCCAAATCTCTTTAGCAAATTTACAATGTGTAACTTTGGTGAATACCAATTCTCCTATACCATTCAGAATTGCATTTGTGGCTTTGGAATTATTCTAACCAAGTTTCATTGTTTTTTCATTTGTCGACGGACCTGCTGGTGTTGTGCATCCATCTACAATTGATTGCCAAATTTCAAATCCATGTACTTGTATATATGTCTTCATCCTTATGCTCCAAAATGCATACTTTTGTCCATCAAATTGTGGTATTCCATTTTTATACATGTTGTTTCTCTCCATGATCTACCTTTCAATGGTTAAACTGATTTCTGAAGGAACCTGCTCTGATCCCAATTGTTGGATTACTGAGAGGGGGGGTGAATCAGTAATAGGGAAATCTAATCCTTTTTAACCAAATAGTGCAAGTGTTATATCATTGTAGCATTATCATCCAATATTTGAAGAGTAAATAAACAATGAACAAATGAACAATCATACACATACATAGTACACCAGTGTTTTTACGTGGAAACCCAAAGTGGGAGAAAACCACATAATGATTTTTATTATATGTCTTGAATATTTACATTCATTGGAAGCACCAACTTCCTTTGTTTTCCAGTTGCAACTGGAAGGAGGCTCCAACCCCCTAGATTATCAGGCTACGACCTGAGGGAAGCTCTAACTCCCCAATTCTATGGATACTTCCAGAAGGAGGCTACAACCTCCTATGGTCTCCGACTACAACCAGAAGTTGGCTACAACCACATGTCCTATCCCCATCCAACCGCCCTGACATATAAGTAGAATGATGGAACCACTGTCACACTATCACTGTGAGATATACTGTTGTAAACCTGTGCCAATCAACCTGCACCAATCAACCTGTACCAATAACCTGAACCAAACAACTTGTACCAATAACCTGAACCATGCATCAACCATGCATCAACCTGTACCTCAACCTGTATCATAAACAAGTGCATCAACCATGCACCAACCTTGTTGAATTCTGGCTTATTCTAGAGAGAGAACTTGTAGAGCGTGCCCCGCACAGAATATTTGTTGTATGGATCTTAAAAAGAATCATCAAAAGAATTTATCCTCCCTTGAATTTAGGCCTTCTTTACTTCACCTTCCCTCTGAAATTTGGCTTATATATCCATTGGTTACCTCAGTCACCTGTAAATATTCAATATGCTCAAGTGTAATTAAAATGAGAGAGCCTTCTTATTTATACTTTCATATAGATTCCTCAAGTGGTTACCTTTTAAACATCTTAACCCAATTTCCTTATTTTAGGGCTAACCCAATTCTAACCACTTTCCATAATTAGAAAGTTCTCCATTTACTTTATTATTTAAATAATCCTCCTTGACCTTTTCACTTCACTTTATTATTTAAATAATCCTCTTTGACTTTGTCACTTCACTTTATTATTTAAATAATCCTCTGTGACTTTGTCACTTCACTTTATTATTTAAATAATCCTTTTTGACTTTGTCACTTCACTTTATTATTTAAATAATTTCTTCTTTGCAAGCACTTTGACTTCTTTGACCTTTTGGGGCTTCAAGCGAACATATGAGGGTCCTCCATATTCGTAAGGCCATAACTCTCAAACCGTGAGGAGTTATGTGACGTTCCACATACCACCAGAAATGGCATGACATGTACTATCCATATAGAATAGTTTTACCTACAAATATATCAAAAATCATACCATTATACATCAAACAAACTTGGGTCCATTACCCAAACCTGGGTTCTCCAACTTCACATGGCCATAACTCTCTAACCTTGAGGAGTTATGTGATGTTCCACATACCACCAGAAATGACCTGAAAAATGTACTACCCATCTAGAATATTCATACCTTCAAATATATTAAAACTCATACCATTATACATAAAAAAAACTTGGGTCCATTACCCAAACCTTTGTGCTACTGGAATTCACTACCAGACTTTCTCCAAGGGTTGAAATCAATCACTAAGGGTTGACGTAAATCTACAATATCACTCTCTAATGGTTGACATCAATGACAACCAACAATCCATAACAACTGTCCATCAACCTAAGCCAACTGTCTAACACCTAGAGAAAAAATCAAGATGATTTTTTTTTCTCCTAAATCATATTCGTGTTTAATATGACTGTTGGAATGAAGCATAGTAATTGAATAGTTTAGTTTGAATCTCAGGACAAAAAGTATATTTTTTCACATCAAGTGATCAACTATCATTTCATATATCCTCTCTATATGTTCATGATACTATAACAAAGGTGGTAGTGAATATGCTCCTATATCAACTACACACTAATGTAGCTTCCTTACTATTTACTAGGTTTCCTTCGACACGGTGCAAGCGAAAATTTTGTCCATTTAATGTGAGAATTACACTCAACCCACTACCATCTTTTTAATATAATTATAGGAATTACAACCATAAGCCTAATTTTCACCCAAGTTTTTGATCCATTCAAGTCGAAAAATATCATTTTTGGGGCCCAAAATAGAACATGAAATACCCCCCAAAAAAATTCAACTATAACGTCCCCCAACTTAACTAGGGAACATTACTTGCGGAGATACACATACAATGAATTTTTTTTTTTCTAATCAAATTTTTGTAGCTTATCAGCTATGATTTATTCACATTTACAACTAGATTATAATAGCCATAATTAAATTCAACTACAAAATTCTAAACAGGAATGAATGAAACTGATAAAACATTTATATCACCATATAAAACCATTCTCATTCAAAGAGTAAATGTGCAACCATGAACTCATAAATAATTCAACAAAATAGATAAACACTTATCTTTTATGAAAAGTTCGTGCAACCAAATACTTGGGAAGGAAATTCCACCCAACCATAGACCTATTGTTCCAAATCTCAATGGAAATTCACCCCTGAGCTGGGGATAGGAATCTACAAAATAATGGTGTCTCTCATAGTTCATCACAACTCAGTATTACGCAACCCACTAGATTTCTCCTACAACGATCCTGAATTTCCTCCAGCTCTCTTCCTCTTGACCTGTCCAACCTAAGGAATGTACCCTATCACTTATATCAGTCCATAAGGCATCTCATACATTTTTTAGGATCTCTTTGGCACATATAGATAGGAATATCTCAGGTGAGAACTCACTTCTAGGAAAAAAAATAGCAAAAGACAACACCAAATTCTTGCTAATACAGTGCAACACACCTAGGAGTTCACTCTTCATGCCTGAAATCCTGGATCTTCAATTTCTAGCTCCAAAACACTCCAAAAATGCTTCAGTATGCTCCATAATTCATCCAACCTTATTTTTCTAGCTCCCAAGCTCTTCTTTTTCTAGGTCCTCTATTGTTCTTGTAAAAACTTGACTGTCTAAAATTGTTATTCCTCCCCATACACATTTCCTCTCTTTCCCCAAGACAATTGACTGCTCGCTTTACCCAATGTTGATTTCTTCTTCCCATGCTCTCCAGTAACTATGGGATGTGACTCTCACACCCACCCTATGATAGATATTCAATGATTGGATTCTCATACATTCAACCAGAAAATTAGAAGTTTTCCCCAAATGATATTAAATTTTAGAAATNCCCTCTCTTGTGGACTAATCATCCCCCATCTCTGTCCATATCCCAGTAGCTAGTGTTTCATTATATTTATTTACAATTCAGAAAATACATTTTGCAATTACATTGCTCGGCCACAACCATATTATTATCTACATTATGCATTAATTAAAATGGGGATTATAGTGGGGATGTTACATTCCCCCTCCCCTAAAATTGTGCATCATCCTTGATGCACCACACCATGCTGAAAACATATACAAATTTACATTACAATATTCAGAAAATAAAAACAATTTTCTGCAATTTTTTACCCTCCAACAACAATCCAAACCAAATCTCTCGTTCTTCTCAACCTATTGACCCAAGGAATGCACCCACTTCACTTCATTCATTCCATTGGGATGCAACATCATTTTATCAAGGTTACCAGTGCTGACCAAAAATGTTGAGATGAGGTTCTAGAACTCTAGCTATCCAAAAATGAAATCTTCTATTTTCCATCTTCTATTTTCGTCAAAAGTGACAAAAATTTACGGGTATTCCTCCTGCATGGTTTCTTCATGATCCCATGTTTCATATTCAGGAATGTAGTAGGTCCATTGAACCTTTACCAACCTTATGTATTTTTTCCTGAGCACTTTGACTTTTTGGTCCAGGATGTGTACTAGTTCCACCTAGAAATCCCCTTCGTGTTCCACCTGGATAACAATCACATCAATTATGTGGTTAGGGTCAGGCACATATTTCTTTAATAATGACACATGAACTAATTTATGCACTTTCATAGATGAAGGCAATGCTAGAATGTATGCAACTGGACCTATCTTTTCTAATATTTTAAAAGGCCCACAATATCACGCTGCCAACTTTGGGAAACAACCCAATCTTATCGAACTTCTTTTTTCTTTCACTTTTAGGAAAACATGTTCTCCCACTTTAAAATATCTGAAAATTGTGTTCTTGTCTGCATAGATTTTCTTCGTGTCCTAGGTAGCCTTTAAATTTTGCATGATCTTTGTCATCTACTCTTCCATTTATTTTAGCAAATCTATACCAATGATGGCTCTATCTACTGGGTTATCCCAACTCACTGGTGTGTTACACTTATTACCATACAAAACTTCAAATGGAGTCATTTTTAATGAGGATTGATACCCATTATTATAAGAAAACTCCACTAAGTGGATATAGTCTTCCCATTTTGATGGATAATCCCTCATGTACATCTTAAGCATGTCTTCAATTATCCGATTGGTCCTTTCTATTTTTCCATTGGACTTTGGGTGATATGTCGTATTAAGATTCATATTTGTCCCAAATACTTTGAACAAACCTTGTTGGAATTTGGATGTAAACTTGGAATCTTTGTTTGGAATTATTTCCCTAGGCACTCCATGTAGCCTGGAAAATTCCTTCATGTAGATCTTTGCAATGTTTTCTTCCGTATGTGTTGTCTATATGGGAATAAAAAGTGTTACCTTTGTCAATTTGTCCACTACCACCATGATGGAATCATGTTTCTTCACTATCTTGGGAAGATTTGTAATAAAATCTACTGTGACCACCTCCCACTTCCATTCTGGAATGGGCAATGGATGCGACAACCCTGCTGGATGTTTGTGTTGTCTTTACTTTTGGCACTCTAGACACCTGACTATGTTGTTAGTCACTTCTTTCTTCATCCTTGGCCAAAAATCTTGGCTCCTTGCCGCTTTAATGGATTTTTGATATCCCGGGTGCCCAACATATTGCAAGTTTTGCATTTCTCTCAGCACTACATTTCTTATCTCCGCACAATTTGGCACATACACCTTTCCCTTGTACAAGAGGATTCCATCCTCTTTTAATTCATAATTTTTAAATTTCTACTGTGAATTTTCTTAGTGAAAGTTTTCTTTTATTTTCAAATAAATATGATATGAATTTAATGCTTCAAGAATTTTATCCTTTAAATTTGTCCTATACACGATGATGGCTGAAACATTCACTTCATGGGCTCTTCTATTGAGTGCATCAATCGCCTGATTTATTTTCTCTTAATATGTTTAGTTTAAAAATCATACTCATTAAGAAACTCCAGCCATCTAGTTTGTATTTCATTTAGTGTTGGTTTTCCAAATAAATATTTCAACCACATTGGTCTGTTCTTAGCTCAAACTTCTTCCCCATGAGGTAATTCCTCCACATTTTGAATGTGTGTATAATTCCTGCTAGTTCTAAATCATGGGTAGCATAATTTCTCTCATGCTTCTTTAGTTTTCTAGATTCAAAACACACAGCATGATATTTTTGAATGAGGACTCCACCAAGCCCTTACCTGCACACATTTGTGCATACTATAAAGTCTTCATCTGGGTCTGCAATCTTTAATATGGGTGCACTTGTCAAAATTCTTATAAATTGATAGAAACTCTCTTCACATTTCATAGTCCACTCAAATTTCACTCCTTTCTTTTGCAATGAAGTGATTTGGATTGCAATCTTTGAAAACCCCTTTATGAATCTTCGGTAATAACTGACAAGAACCATAAATGACTTGACCTTCTCCACATTTATTGGTGATGGCCACCCTTTAATGGCCTCTATTTTCTTGTGATCAACTGCTATCCTATTTGCTGAAATAATATTCCCCAAGTAGTGGATCTTGTTTTGATAAAAGATGAACGTACTTAGATTTGCATAGAATTTATGTTCCCTCAAAACTTTTAGCACCATTCTCAGATTCTCCCCATGCTCCTCTTCATACTTAGAGTAGATGAGAATATCATCTAAGAAAACAATTACAAACTTTTCCAAGTACTCCTTGAACACTCCATTCATTATACACCTAAAAACAATCGGGGCATTTGATAGTCCAAAATGCACTACCATGAATTCATAATTCCCATACCTTGTTTTAAATGTTGTTTTGTTAATATATTCTTCTTTTATCCTCACTAGATGATATACTGATATCAAATCAATATTGGAAAAGATTCTCACACCTTTTGGTTGATCAAATAAATCATCATTCCTTGGAAAGGGATATTTGTTCTTTATAGTGACCTTATTCAACTATCTAAAATCAATACACAACCTTAAGGTTACATATTTATTCTTCACAAAAAGAACTAGGGCTCCCCACAGTGACACACTTGGGCATATGCACCCCTTCTTCAAAATTTCTTCTAGATGCATCTGCAATTATTTCAATTTTGGTGTGCCCATTCTATAAGGTGTCTTGGATGTTGGGGCAACACTTGACACCAAATCAATAGAGAAATTGATATCCCTCTTTGGTCGCAGTCCTGGGATTTCCTCAAAAACATTTGCAAAATCTCTCAAGATTGGATGGTCTCCAATACTTGCTACTTTATCTATGGTTGCCTCTTCCATGTGGGATGAACAAATTTGACACCCTTTTGTAAAACTATGTTTTAGTTGCATGGACGAAATTTCTCTAACAACCACATCTCTTGGAATGCCTTGAATCTTTCCTTGCTACCCTTTCTCATAAAGACAATTTATTGTCTTGTTATAACAATATAGTGAAACATGGTGTTTTTCCAACCAATCCATGCCAATTAGACATTCATATTAACCCAAGGTATAATGTTCACATCTACCTTTGTGTTGAGTCCATTCATGTCTATTGGGAAATATTTAACTAGCTCATTGATCCTTCTCTTATCCCCCATGGATAATTGAACTAACCAATATTTATTATGCTTACTCCTTTGCAAATGGAATCTTTCAATAATATTAGAGTTTCTGTAATTATGGCTAGCTCCATAATCAATTAAAATTTCTATGGGATGATTATTGATCTTACTTCCACTTAAATCACAGGGGACTAATACTCTACTTTCTTATTGTCCAAGGATACATAAATCCTTGGCATGCTTCCTCCCATGTCTTCCATTGTTTCAGCCTCCTGAACGTTGTGAATAGTTCTCATCCTTTCTCATTTTTGAAGGAAATTCCTATATAAGTGATTCCCCTCACATCCCCAACATTGTACAAGTTTTTTCCTTGGCCTTTTCCAAAAATAATATGTTGTCTTCTGTTCATTTTAGGTTGACTAGCCTTATTTGTTTGTTTGAGATTTACTCTTGAAAAATGTGTCTTAAAACCTTTCTTCCTTTTCTCCCTCTTTCCTTTCATCTTATCATTCCCAGTCTTTTAAAAGACTAGCCTCCCTCTGCTCTACTCATAGTGATGCCTTGTTCTCCTTATGGTCTACTCCAAATTTTTGGGGTTATCATATTGTATATTGTCACCGTAGGAGGGTAACCCACTAAAAAACCTTTGTATTTTGACCTTTTCATCCTTTATGAAGTCAACATATGTTATAAATTCAAAGAACCTCTTCTCATACTCATCCATTGTCATGATTTCTCACTTGAGTTCAAAGAAATATTTCATCTTCCTCTCATAGTAATGCTCAGACAAATATTTCTCTTGGAAATATCCTTTGAACTGCCTCCATGAGACCATCTTCTCATCAAGATGCTTCACTTTCTTAAGCTGGTTCCACCACATGGATGGCTTTCCTTGAAAGTGGTAGGTTTAAATTATTGTTTCTACCCTAGAGGGGTAATCATGCAGCTGAAAATATTTCTTCATTTCTAACATCTAGGTCTCGGCCTCTTCTCCCCTCCTATGCTCACCATTGAAATTTGGTGTCTTGATCTTCCCAAGTTCACCTTGCAAGATCTCTCCCTCGAGCCTTCTTCTCTGTCTCCTGATAGGGGACACACTTGGGCTAGTCCATGGCCCTGGAATAGCATGATATCTCCTAGTGGATTTCTCTGGGGAACGATGAAACCTTCTCCGACTCCTTGGCTTCCTATCATTCTCATGCCCATCCCTTCTACTATGGATTTGGATGCTCATGTCACTTTTCTAGCACTAGCTTTGGGATTTGTTCCAGAGTCCTTTTTGGCTTTGTTTTGCAACATGTTCAAATTTTGAAGTATCTCTTCCCAAGCCTTCATAATATTTTCATCATCATCCCTATAGCTCCACACTTGTCTATGCAGGCTTCTCATAGTTACATGCTCTTTCCTGTCCCTTCTTTCATTTGACTCTATCTCAACATTACCCATGCTGACATGCAATCCTCTGAATTCTTCCTCATGACTATAGGACCCTTGGGAATATTTAATTGTTGTGTTTCTCATATAAAAACCAAACTTATTCTCCGAACCTCTAATTTTGTAGAAAATGTGCATGCAAACAATTTTTGTTAGATGAAAATAAACACACACAATTTGGAAAAACAATTCTTTTTTTATTCCCTTTAATGCCACCAATCATCTTCTTTTGGGTTGGATGAAAAATTTTCTGCTCAAATTAATTTTTTGGCTTGATAGATGAATTCTCCTCCTCAATACCTTTCCAATGACTATTTATTTTCCAAATTCTAAGTTATGAGAAGAAATTTATGGTCTTCAGAAGTTTTGACCATTTTCCCTTTTATATCCATGCATGCTACATGTGTTCTCTTTCTCTCCCAACACATTTTTAGATACCCAGAACTCAAATCTAGCTCCATGGCTGACTTCTACAGTCCATGAGATTTCTATAGACTACTCCTAGGCCCCAAATTGACTCTAAGCTAGGAATTATGCCTTTTAAAAGAAATCTAGTACTAAAATTTTCCCTTGATTGTTCTAGCTGTAACTCCTTTATACACGCTTTGTTTGGAGAAAAATTTAGTTTGTTGGAAATATCTATAATTTTAAAAGCAAAAACTGTGTCTTGGAAGGACACACAGTTTCATACAAATTTTATTTTCTAAAAACATTGTTTAGGCCCTCAAAAATGACCTGCAAGATGAAGACCTTCGAAAACTAGAATTTTCATAGAAAAATTCACCAAATTGTTGTTGTAATAGTCTTTAGATCTAGACCGTTTCTCCATAAATTGGAATCAATCCCAATTTTTGATCTTTTGGGATTTTCCAAGATGTAGATAGACCTCCGCAAGCACGTTGAAACTTTTCTTTGGAGCCCCCCAATCGAAAATCTTCCATTTCTAGCTAAGCGAATTCCCCGAAATCACAGTCCAATGCACTGTCGAACTACCTTTGAACTCCTAGTCCGAAACACTATCAGAATCCCTCCAAATTTGTATTCTGAAACATTGTCAAACTCTCTATCAAAAACCTTCCTTGACACCTCCGAAAACTACTCTTCGAAAGAACATCTATGACAACCTCCTTTTGCATACTTGTACACAACTTCTTTGTGGCATTCTCTAATTTTCCCACTCTTGATGACATGGAGGGTTATGTGGAATTATCCTCCACCCTCAACCCTTCCAAGGAAACCTACTCGTCTGATAGATCGGACGGTCTGACATCATGTCGATCAACGATCACGATCATCTCGGGCCCCAAAACTGTGCACTGGTTACCTCAATCAGATTGACTTCATTGGACACCGAAACATGCCCAACCTTCCAAACAAGCTCTGCTAAAACACTATATGACCTCCTCCAAACTCATAGCCTGAAACATTGTCGTACTCCCTATTGGAAACTTTCCTTGAGACCTCTAATAACACTTATCCGAAAGAAAGTCTCCAAGATCTGATGGTTGAGAATGACCCTAATTCATTTGATGACTCTTGTTATTTTGAGACTATTCCCTTAGGCTTCTCTTCCTCAGACTTCAACTCATGCCCTGCTTCAAGAATTTTCTAAAACTTGACTCCTAAAGGCCTTTCAGGAATGCTTAGCTCTAATCCTCTTGCGACTGAATCTTGACCGCTAATTCTCCAGGTAGAATCAATCTGGGTTGTCGATTACTAAACTTCCCGATCATCACGAAACTTACAGGATTTTGATCCTGTATGCCAAAATTAACTTTGCAACTTGCAACTCGATGCCATGAATTTTCTTTTTCCACTATGAAGCACTTAAACTCGAAATTTGCTCAAAATTTGGGGATTTCACTTATGCTCCCCATTTTTCTTTTCCCAAATTCGCCACAGGACGAAATATATAACCATGAATCTTATTAGTTCATACTGGCTCCTGGTCCATACAAGGTCAGTGTTGAACCTTGAGATTTGATACCATTTTGTAACATCCCCCACCTTAATCAAGGAACATTACTTGTGGAAATACACATAAAACAAAATTTTCTTTTGCTAATCAAATTCTTGTAGCTTACCAACTATGATTTATTCATATTTATAGCCAGATTCTAATACCAACTAAAACATTATAAACAAGCATGAATGTAATTGATATAACATTTATAACAACATATAAAACCATTCTCATTCACAGAGTAAATGCACAGCTATGAACTCATAAATAATTTAGAAAAATAGATAAACACTTATATTTTATGAAGCGTTCGTGCAACTAGCTCCTTTTGAAGGACGTTCAACCCAATCATAGACATGTTTTTCCAAATCTCAACAACAATTCACCCCCAAGCTGGGGCTAGAAATCCATAAAAGAAGGGCGTCTCTCCCAGTCCTTAACAAATCAGTATCACACAACCCATTGGATTTCCCCTACAACTATCATGAGTTTCTTCCAAGTCTCTTCCTCTTGACCTGCCCAACCCAAGGAATGTACCATGTCACTTCTCTCAGTCCATAGGGCATCCCATTCGTTTATCAGGGTCTCTCTGGAACATGTATCTAGGAATCTCTCCACTGGGAATTCAAGGGAATTCACTTCTAGGAAAAACACCAGCTAAAGACAACAAAAAACACTTGTTGATACATTGCAACTCACCCAGGAGTTCACTCTTCAGGCCTGACAACCCAACTCTTCAATTTCTAGCTCCAAAACACTCCAAAAACACTTCAGTATGCTCCAGAATTCTCCCAGCTTTGTCATTCCATCTCCCAAACTCTTCTTTTTCTATGTCCTTTGTTGTTCCTGTAAACACTTGACAATATAAAACTGTTGTTCCTTCCCATACTAATTTCCTCTTTTTCCCCAAGACAATTGACTGCTCACTATGCCCAATGTTGATTTCTTATTCCCCATGCATTCTCTCCAATAACTATGGTATGTGACTCTCACACCCACCCTATGATAGATATTCAATGATTGGGCTCTCATACACTCAACCAGAAAATTAGAAGTTTTCCCCAAATGATAATAAAATTTAGGAATGTGGGTTTGAATTAATACCCATAAACTACCCCCCCTCCCCCCCCTCTCTCTCTCTCTCTCTCTAGACACTCCCTCTCTCTTGTGGATTAATCAACCACCATCATTTTCCATATCCCAACAGTTGGTGTTTCATTATATTTACAATTTAGAAAATGCATTCTGCAATTACATTGCTTGGCCATAACTATATTCTTATCTACATTATGCATTAATTAAACTAGGGATTATAGTGGGGATGTTACATCAATCAACTAATTTTTTTACTATAATTTAAACATGATTTGCATCCATATTGTCACCTTCAATAATGTAAAGGATTCAAAATTGAAGCCATCCTATAGGTCAAAAACCTAGTTGACATATTGGTCGAAATTATACCCTATGTTCAATTGAAATGATTTGAAATTTTTGAACAATTAGTGGTGATATATGTTGAAATAATTTGGTTCAGTTTTAAGGTCAACATAAAAGCAGAAATGCAGTGTAAATATAGGTAGAAACAATGTCTCTTAAAAATAATTAATTGTAGTTAAAATGATTATTTCTATTGTGGTTGAAATATGTTTTTCACAGATGAACTATTATAAGGAAAGTAGGTAAAAATATTTATATAAAAAATAAGTTCTCAGTCTTGATCTTTGTCGAATAAGGTAAGGACTATAGTGCCTGTTGGGATAGGATTTTGGGGACCAATTTCGAGAACTGAGCAGGAGAAAACCATGCGAATAGAGTGATAGGTCGACCATGAATCAACGAGCACAAAGGAAGGAAAGACATATGGCGCACTTTCAGGATTGGGGTGCTGAAAAAAAGGAAGACCATTGTAAGTCGTTAAGAATTTTGGGCCCATAAATATGGGATAAGACCCATTGTAATTGTATAAATATGTAATGGTTTTGGGATAGATAGGTGTGGAATAAAAAGGGTGTGAAAAGTATGACAAAAGAGGAAAAGAGCGATAGAGAGATAGAGGGATGGAGAGACAGCTAATAAATAGGTGAATAGGAGAAAAAAAAGTTCATTTTGTATGAGACATAATGTATGAGCATAGCGCGCATATTTTATAATGGATGTTCTTTATAATATAATAAGAAGATGGTAGTTGTGTAAGTATCCCATCTTGGGTGAACCATGTTAATCATGATGTCTATGTGTTATGATGTGTTTGATGTTTTTTTTATTGTGTGCATATAATATATGTATTGTTACTATGAATATGTTGCATGTTACTATGTTTCTGTGCAAATGATATAAGGATAAGTAGAATGGTTATAAGGACTACCTCCCATCCATTCATCATTATGGAAACTTGGTTCCTATAGTTCCCATAGATACCTTGGGTGAGACTTCACCTACTTGCAGGTGATGCCGAAAGGTTCAATATCTTAGGGTTTTGTTGGTACATTCATGTTGAACCTTGGGTATGCTCTCTACGTGCCAACAAATGATTCTATTGTTGGGACCGAGATCTACGATTGAAGGGAATGTGGAGGCCAACTAAGGAAGATATAGGATGGTGGTTAGAGACAAAGGGGAATGAGTTTTCCATAGATCAGAATAAAAACCCCTGGATCAAATTGAAGCATCGGTTACAAAGGTCTGTATTTACAAACTTACATGAGATTTTCTTTCTTGATTTCTCAATAGTTTTGGCTGAGTGGTTACAAATGTTATTTGAAAAAAATAGAACATTCCACACGGTTATTTTGAGGAGTTGTACCCCTAATTTGATCCAACAAGTTAATACCATAAGTTATTGGATCTCATGCGTAGTTGATTTTTGGTTAGATAGTGTATTGGGGGGTTATATTACTAAGTTTTCTATAGAGTGTACCTAGCCATACAATGTTATTAAAAGGGAATTATTTAAAATTCTGCATGGAAGATATTTGAAATCACTGTCTACTTGGGTCAAAATGTTGCTATGTGAATGGGGGTTATGAAGTTGGAATCTAATCACCCTAGTAGCTATGTGCCTTTGCGCACAAGGGGATGGGGGATGACTAGGGGGTGGTACGAGAGTATGGAGGAGAGGGATGCAAGAAAGAATATATAAGAAAAAAATGGGCCCAGAAAGTCGAGAGAAGAAGAAGGTGTGATGAAAGAATATATTGGAGTGTTGTGTTGTGGAAAACAATTTCAGTACAGTAGGAAAATGATTGTGGCTGATAGAGAAGAGAAGCACAGTGATTTTGAGGAAAGAGACACCAACATAGTGCTCCAGATTGAAGGAATACCATGCACAAAAAGGAAGGAGAATGAAAAGGACCATCAACTTAGTCCAGAAGAAGGAGATCCATTGCATACCAGTAACCCTACTCAGGTCAAACTCCATGTCAAACCCACGACCCTGTGTTCGTCTTCGAGGTCTGAGGTAAGATCTGAAACTTTGTTGCAAACACTTGTAGTTATTAAAGTAAGCAAGGATAGTAGTAAAGGTAGTTAGAGTAGTGGAAGTAACGTGACAACCCAGATTCAGTTAGCAACACCAACCTGAGGTAAAATATTTCACAGTACACAATGGTGGGGGTAGACCCCACTTTGAGAACACATGTCTTCCATGAAGCCGTTACAGAAGATCCAAAACAACCTTTATTTTTATGTGAAGTAACATGGACCATGAAGTAGGTCTAGGAAGATGATATGAAAATTGCATAGTTAGTGACGACATTCGAAGACCGTGTGTTACTCTGGTATATGAAGTATCACTCTACTACACCTATGGAATAACCCATAAAGTTGGCAGACATCAGGAAATCTATGTTAAAAGAGTTCCAGAAACTGAAGTCTGAGTCACAGTGTATTACAAAACTAAAATAGATCAAGCAATTGAAGAATGAATCAGTATGGGATTTTGATTAGAGATTCAAGATATTAATGGGTCGATTGACCTTCTAGATTCCAGATGAGCAACATAGGGAATGTTTCATTTCAGGATTGTTACCACATGTACACTGTCCATTGACGCAGAAAAATATTACGTCGTAGTCAGAAGCACTAGAGGTCTCCATGAAGTTGGAAGCATCCCCTATAGGAGAGAATGGCATAGGGATATCTTAGGTTCAGTCACAGTTAGCAACATCGACAATTCTATTGCAGAATATTACTAAAGGGAAGGAAAAGAGAGAAGAAGTATGGTGTGTTACATGCATAAAGGAAGGACACTATAAGAATGAATGCCCATCCTTTGCAAATTATTTGGCTACTAGAGCCCTGAATCCCTTGGCCACAGAAGGAGGGTTATGGTGTGATATATGCATAACAATGGGTAATCACTGAACCACTTGTCCTTTGATGAAGAAGTATCCAACAACTACTAGAAGCTTATTTTGTAATTTTTTTAAGTCTATGGGACATGATGAATAAAACTTCCACGCACTCAATCTAATGAGATAATGCACCTCTGATGCATATAGATTTAAAGTGGCGGTCAAATCATAAGGAGGGGTATCACAATATAATAATATGATGGGATACAATCAAGGAGGAAGAGGAGGATTTAGAGGTCAGGGAAGAAGAGGATTCAACAGAGAAAGAGGATCGATTATCTACTATAACTGTAACCAACAAGGGAAATTGGCATTGGATTGTCAGAATCCTTATACAACATGTACATAATCTAGACATTTGGATCATGTGATGGAATACTGTCCAAAGTTGATCATGAAGTGGCAGGAAAAAAAGAACCAAAACATGCAGATGATATCAGTGGAAGAGCGTGATGATCGACCAAGGGTGGCAACAATTACGCGTGGAGGAGAAAGAACATGAGCTAATGTGTCAGAAAAAGGAAATTGGATCGACTAGTAGG